>JBCFYV010004804.1:0-19308 GCA_039000515.1 Timema cristinae
AAAACTAGCTTTCTTCCTGTCTTTGGCAGAAGACTTGGAGCCATTCCTGAAGGAATTTCAGTCAGACTCTCCAATGTCTCCTTTCCTCCATGGCAATCTGCTGAATATTCTAAAAACATGTATGGGGAGAGTTGTGAAAGATGATGTCCTTGGCAGTACACTCCTTCAAAAAATGTATTTGAAGAAGGAAGAAAATCTGAAAGGAGCTCGAGACATTTATATTGGCTATGCGACACGCTCAGCTTTAAGAAAATATCATGGCGTCAAAGACCTTGATGTTCTTCTCTTCCGGCAGGATTGTAGAAACGGCCTGAAGAATGTAGTGGACAAGCTACTTGAAAGGTCACCCTTGAAGTTTCCCTGATAGAGGCATTAACCTTCTTGAACCCTTACAAGATTGGATTTAACCAGGATGAAGCAGTGCAGCAGATGACCTCAGCTATGGACATCCTAGTAACATCAAATTTGATTCCCGCATCTGTGGCCCAAAATGCTGATAGGGAGTACAAGGAGCTTGTCAGCCAGGAAAAAGTGAAACTCACACTAAAAGCATACTTGAGAGAAACCAGACTAGATGATCTTTGGATGTCTCTGCTTAGCAACCAATGAACCAAGAACTTAATGAAAGTTGTACGTATGCTTCTTCCCCTCTCGTCACTCTTGAGAGAGGTTTCTCTATAAATGGAGAGGTGATTGTAGAGCACCTGAAAGAAGATTCTATTGTGGCTCAGCGCATTGTTTACGATGCGGTGATGGATGCTGGAGGTATTGATCATTTTGTTGTCCCTAGAGACTTGCTCCTCTCTATGCGCAGTGCAAATATGCGATGGAAACAAGCCCTAGAGAACCAGCGATTAAAAACAAACCGCAGAAGACAAGGCTAAGGCGGAGAAGAGAAAGGCAAGCTTCCTGGCAAAAGAACTTGAAGCAAAAAAGCAGAGGTTGCTCTTAGAATCACAAAAGGCCGTAGCAGCAATCGATGAAAAAATAAAAACACTGAAGAAAAATTAAATATTTATTAATTTTATTGAACATCTATCTCATCCTGATATAATTGTATAGGCTCGTATTTATTTATTTACAGTACATAGGATGTTTTAGATGTAATTTATTTCTGACTTTAGGTGCATTGTATCGTATGTATTGTAATGTATCAAACTTGTGTTCATAATCTGTTACCATTCATAAACATAATAATTATATTTTGGAAGCAATTAATAAGTTATCTTTAACTTCGTAAATATAGTATGTTATATTTTTCTAAATATTTGTTTGATATACTATTAATATTAGCCTACTTATTTAGGAATGAGTATGGGTTTTATTTGCTATATTCCAAGTATTATTATTATTATTATTATTAGCACCGCGTCTTACTACCCGTTCGGGTTATACGCACTTACGCTAATGTGTAATGGTAGGGTTATTGTGAGATGAAATGAAGGACCTACAGTTTAACGTGGAATCCGAACCACGGTGGAGACCTGGCATTCCTCACATTCACAAGATGTCTTGTCAGAGGTGAAGGAAGGGTTTGGTAATCAGATAAATTATATTCCAAGTAAAATTCATTGTGATCCAAAATGTTTTTTTTTAGTTGTGTAATATATGTTTTAATTTTCTAATTCCTAGTAGACTATGTTAATAGAAATAAAAAACAGCATCTTTATTTCAAAGTTTAAAACTTATTATTGATCATACAAAAATCATAACCTGGAAAGGGGGGCGAGAGGGGTTAGAAGGGTGCGACATAATTTTTTTAGTCGGGAATTTTATAAAATGATCAGGGAAAATCAGGGAAAAAGCCGGGAATTTCATTGGTCAAGTTGAGTAGACACCATGTATATACATTTGTTCATGTACTACAATAAACTATGTTCTTGTAAAAAAACATATTCATGTGTGTCATACAGCCACATGATTTATTAAATTTAGAAATAATGTTTCTAAAGTATGTTTTAAGATGGCACGGATAACATAAAACTATATCCACCTTGCATGTGGAGATTTTTCTTACAGACTACTGTCCACATTAATGAAGCAAGATCGATTTGTTTAATAAGGTTATAAAGAGCATGTGTGAAATCTTGCAGTTAAGTAAACTATTTAAACAAATCATTAAATTCACTATAGAAGGGGACTTTTCCATAAAGTAAAACTATTGGGGGTGACATGTTTACCCGCCATGAAATCACTTACTATTTGTTTCGTAAATCTAATATAATGCCTAGATTCACGGGTGATATATTTTCCCCTTGGATAACATTTTCGGAGACATCACAAATAAGGGCGATTTTAATTTGCTTTTTTAAGGAAATTACAGCAGTTAGGACTGAAGGTCTTGTTCATATTCATTAGGTGAAAAAATGTTATGAGCAAATAAAATATGAATCATGACTCCATTTTCCATCTCGTTCAGAAGGGAATACATCTTCATCTGACATCAGAATCTTTAGGGAAGTCATGGTGTATAACACCATATCTCTTAGATTACTTTTATTGCATACGGCAACGATACAACGCTTACCCGGCATTTTCTTGGTATCGATATGACACTTTTCGTAACCCTTCACGCATAAATAATAAGAAATCTTACAATAAACATACAAACATTTACTATTCACATTGACTTTGGAAGCATACTTGACATACATAAGAAGTTATTAACGAGCGCACCCGCCTCGGTGGCGTAGATAGCTAACGCGCTAGTCGTGTTGAGATCTACTGCTGAGGATGGGGAGATCGAGGTTTGAATCTCGGTCGGGTGAACGGGGGGGGGGGGGTGGGGGGGTTCCTCAATGGTTTTCCATTCTCCCTCCACGCAAATGCGGGTTCACTTCCACTAATGCAACCTTCCCAATTCCTAATCCATTAGCGTAATTAGTACTTAGGCGTATAACCCGAACGGGTAGTAAGACGTGGTGCTGAATAATAATTTAAAAAAAAGTGCTGCACTACACAGTCACATGATCTGAACAGAAGCAAGCTTGGCTAGGTCTCGACCAGTCGTTACAGCAGCGCTGCGTGTTAGGGTAGAGCTGAGTGCTGGCTGGTAAAGTGAACGAGCCTACCCTACAACTCTAGTAGCCTTAGTATAAGGAAGGACCCATCAAGATGACCAAATAAACCTTAAAATTTGAAATTTCTCAGTGAGTTGAGTAATTGCAGGAGGAAGGGGAGCTTGGAGGTCAACATTTTCAAAAACTAATATATTTAATTACTTCTCTGTATTGTAAAGAATTTAAATTTATTAATTAGGTACGGGAAACAATACAAATATCCATTTACATAATAATAAATAATAATAATTAATTATTATTATTACTATTTAATATTGCATTCTGAGAAATAGTGGTGATGGAGTATAATAGAAAAAAAACTTTTTGAGATTAGGAAAAAAATAAAATTTTGACAGATAAATAAAGATAAATCAAATCCCAGATAGTCAAAATAACATTAGACTATAAATTTCTCAAAGTGGGTTGGGGAATAAGGGGTCCAAAATCTACAAAATTAATAGAAACTACTACATTTCAGTGCAGTGTCGAAAAAAATTGAATTTTGGCATGCCCGTAAATGCACCACTCCAAATAACTAATAAGTCTGAGCATTTTAAAATGTAACTCCATGAAATCAAGGGAGGGGCGGGGGGAGTTATAAAAAACCTTTTATCTATAGTTTAAAATCGAAATTTGGCTGGCAGGTAGAAGAACAACTATAGATAAAGAAAGTATTCTTAAAACTATGTGTTTAAATGGGAGTTAGAGTAATTATGATTGGAGAGGAGAAGGGAAAATTTTCAAAAACCAATAGAAACAATTACTAACAGAACAATTTATTTGATAAGCTGAGGTGCTTAGTACTAGAGTGATTCTTTCAAATTAATTCATGTTTAGTTAGTAAATTTAAACTATTTCTTTTGGTGTTCATTTCAACAATGTCTCTGCGTAAGCGAGCAAATATTGATGCAAGGACTGCATATATATATAAAATGGATTATATATATATTTATAAAATAGATTTTACTTCTTATAGGTAGTAGTTAATTTGTGGCTTCATCAACATACAAAGTTTTCGCCTCATACGTGTCTGAAATTGTATTTTTGGTAGTTTAGATCAGGGTTTCTCAAACTGCGAGGCACGAAGGGATTTCAGATGAGGTGTGAACCAATTTCTCACTTCTTTCGACTTGCCTAAATTATGATTGACTAAAAAATTAATATTCTGTTTGGCCTATGAAGCAATAAAATTAATTAATATCTTACAAAACCTTACTATTTTTATAAACTTCTACAAAGCTCTTATAAGAAAATAATTAAATCAATTAAATAATAAATGTCTCATTTTTGTATTTTAACGTAAACAAGTTATTTTATTCTAAGAATAAGAGTCTTAACAATTAATTTGATGTTCATATAAGGCTCAAGAGTATAGAGTTTGAGAAAACCTGGTTTAGATGATTTGCTAAAAATAAGATAATCTACCCAACTAAAATGTGAGCGAAGCCGTGGGCAAACTCGAGTAAGTTAATATGATTATAAAAAAATGAATGATTGATTAATTCATTTAGCAAAATTGATAAACAAATATACTTAGAAAGACTGATAAAATATACTTTGGCACTTAAAAAAAATATATTCAAAATTCAAAATAAAACAAAATTATTAAAATGGTGTAACCACATGTATGTGCTAATTAATAAAAAAACGGTACGGGTACAAAACTTTTTATTTCTGGTACAAAACGGTACAAAAATTATTATTATTAGTACCACGTCTTACTACCCGTTCGGGTTATACGCACTTACGCTAATGTGTAATGGTAGGGTGATTGTGAGATGAAATGAAGGATCTACAGTTTAATGTGGAATCCGAACCACGGTGGAGGCCTGGCACTCCCCACATTAACAAGATGGCTTGTCAAAAATTAGTACAAAACCTTGGCAATGTAAAAAGTTTAACATACAAAAGTGGTACTACAGGTTAATGGACGTGCTGCTATACCTTGGGAAGTAGTAAATTGAGAAAAGACTTATATATTGTGAAACGGTAGTATATACTATTTAACTAAACACTACACACCTCGCCATCTATTAGCATCACTACAAATCTTAACGAATGTTTCCGGAGACAGCAAAACATATTTTAATAAATGGTCTAAAAATTAACTTTACAAAAAGTCGTTTGGCCTAAAAGGCATTTGGCCTAAAAGGCGTTTGGCCTAAAGTCATTTGGCCTAAAGGCATTTGGCCTAAAAGAAATTTGGCCTAAAGGCATTTGGCCTAAAGGCATTTGGCCTAAAAGGCATTTGGCCTAAAGGAGTTTAGCCTACACTTTAGGCCAAATGCCTTTTAAGCCAAATGACGGGTACCCACTTCATTTTCGTTGTCAGCCCTTTTCATGGCATCAAACTGGTTTGATTATGATGTTGTGATTGTCTTTTTTGTGTTTTGTTTTTGTTCAGTTTTTAATTTATCTCAGTGTCATCGCTAGTTTATGTTCTGCATGTCCTGGTGTTATTTTTGTTTTGATGTTGTATGTGGTTTGTGTGGTGTGACCATTTCGCAAGGTCCTGAAAAGGGCTGGCTAGTGTTGCGCGGTGTGATGAAGAGTAGGTGCTCTTCCTGTTGGGGTATGTTGTGGTGTGTGTCCCTCTAAACAAACTCCGACAACAAGGTATTGCATTTAGAATATTACGCTTTATGGCTCTCTTCAGCTGGTTGGCACCGTTAGTATCAGGACTATAGAGAAACCACCGCTACGCCTGTCTCGAGATTTGTTGTGTGCTGGGGTTTTCTGGGCTTAAACCAGTGTTTTACTATTATTCTTTCGAAGTCTCCGTCGTCGCCTTCGTCGTCTGGTGGTCAGTCTAGCAGTGCAAGCTGAAGCACGTCCTTTCTTCTCGGAGTCTTGCTGCCCACTCTGGCATCTGACACGCTCCTTGTTTGCCTGACTACCAGCTCTATCTGTCAGAAGCGACCCTCATAAAAGGTTATTGGTTTGTTATTACCTAAGAGTACCGATCTGTAGTCACAGACCATAACTTTCTTTTGTGGAAGTATTTATTGGTTGGGGGAGGAAAATTGAGTTTGGGAAAGGAGTTGTGAATTGGAGAGTGATTTGTGGAGTAACTATATAGTGCCCTAGTACACTGTGATGGTAGACACAAGTGCAGTCAGTCCCTATGTATAAGTTGGGGTGTGTTATTTCTTGATGAGCTGAAATAACGTACAAATTCATGTTAGACACTAAGTGAGGGATGAATAGGTGATTGCGAATTAGTGAAAGATGATTTCTTGACTTTTGTCAAGTTGGATAGAGTGGATAGGGCAGCTAAGGAGATAAGTAATGGGCACTAGATCAGGCTAGTTGGGGATTTGTAGAGCTGGGTAGGGACCTCCTACTCCAGTCTTGGCGTTTTATATTTCCTGGGTTCTCAAGGGTTATAATACCCAAGGTTTCTGACTATTTCGTTTTCCTCCAACAGTAGGGTTTCGCTGTAGAAATTTCTGTCCCAGTATTCGTATAACTCGCTTAGGGTCTTGATCCCAATCTCTACGTGGATAAACGCATGGTTTAGTCTTGTTGTTACACCAAGTATAAATTTGAGTACTTTATTTAACCTCTTGGAGCTGATTTACTACACTTTTCACTGCATAGCTTCACGCTTAACAGGTGTAAACGACTATCAGCAGGATTATACTTCTATAGAGGAGAAATAAGATTGAGGTTTTCAGCTGCGGGCTCTTGAAGAGTAAGTAGTTCCTGACAAAGACCCCCATAGCCTTTTTCCTGGTGTATTCAACGTGGGTTTCCAGTTGAGGCGGGAGTCAATCGTGACACCAAGATATCTAAGTTCATTTGAGTAGGAGATGATTTCACCCAGAACCCTAAGCTAGTCCTTTGGCTGAATACTCCTTTTAGATATTCTGATGGCCGTGGATTTTGTTGGGTTTATTTTTATCTTCCACTTTTCCAGCCAGTCACCGAACTGGTCAAGGAACATTTGCACATGTTTAAAAGCCTATATAATGTTTCTGTGCGAAGTGCAGAAGAGAATTTCATCAGCAAATAGCCTAATCTTGATGTTTGGATTGGTGGGGATGTCAGCGACATATACGCTGTAGAGAAAAGGTAATAAGTCAGATCCATGTGGCACTCCCGTTCTGATGTTGTGAAAATATGACCTCTTTCCTTCCATTTTTACTCTAAAGTAGCGAGCGTGTAGGAAGTTTCTTACCATGTGAATGTATGCCTTAGGAAAGTTAAAGCTGATCATTTTTAGATGGAGTCTAGAATGCCAGACCTTATCAAAAGACTTTTCTATGTCCATGAGAACAGCAAGTGTATTCTCCTTAATTTTGAAGCTCTCCGTAGTCTCTTCGACAACACTGGTAATTGGGTGGACTGTGAAATGGCGGGTGTGAATTCAAATTGAGAATCAAGGAGTATACGGTGTTCCTGGGCAAATTGTTTCAGGTTTTAAGAATAATTTTTTCTCACACCTTGCCAAGACTGATAAAGAAGCTTATTGGTCTCTTGTTCTGTGGAAATTTGAAGTCCTTGCCTGGATTCAGGATGGATATTACGTCCGTCACCTTCCAAACTTCTGGGAAGAGCGGCAGAAAATATGGCAAACAGAATGTTAATGATTGTACCAGGGGCATGGCAGAGCATCTCATTTGATATTATGTCCACTCCCGGGGCTTTCTTCTTCTTCAGCTTCCTGATGACCTGTTCCACTTCCGGTCTGGACACCAAGGGTGGTGGCACCTCAGAAGGTTTCTCGAGGAATAGATTCACCTTGTCTTTAACCACTATTGAGAAGTTCTCGTCCTGGGCTCGCTGTTTGCATTGAATTGCTCTTCTAAAGACTCCGCTATAGCTTCGACTTTTGTCCATGGCTGTGTAGGTCATCCCCTGCCGTCTGTGAATGGCCAGTGTTCTGATTCTCTATATGCACCCTTTTAGTGGTTTCGTGATCTTCCAGACACTATCCTCACCGTTGACTCTTTCCGAGATGAACTCGTCCCAACGGATCATTTATGTTACTTAGATATATGGTGAACTAAAGCCCATAGTCGATTTTATACTACCCGATGCCTCGGAGAATGAGATGTATGCCAATCATGCCTCACTTTCCTCTTTGTGCTATCAGTAAGTCGAGGTCTGGGTGTTCCCTCTTAAGGTTGATTATCGGGTCTTCATAGGTAGTTGATGTCCGATGAGCTTTAAGGAGCATTGACATCAGTCGATTCTACCTTCCACTCTTGCGGTATAGCCCTTTCCAGGGCAGCCTAGTATTTGGGCCAATCAGTGTTTGGAATATTTCTTCTACGGAAGGAGTTCCGGGGGTTGTGTTTATTAGGAACTGGCAGAAAACCAGGATGTGGTCGAATTACAATTCTTTTAAAGTATGTATCTCTTCAGGGTGTTGGTTAAGTCTGTAAGTATGACATTGAGCTCATCCAGAAGATTTATGTAGAGGGAGGGGTAGAACGTTTGTTCTTCTCGTGACAAAACTACGTAGTTATTCAGGGTTGCATGTTCTGTCAGGATAAGCCAGCTTGGTTATTTATGCGGCTGTTCCAATGAGTGTGTTTGCAATTTATGTCTCCCTCAGCGAAAAATTTTTCTTTGCCGTTAGAGTGTTTAGGTCTTGGGCTGTGAACAGGACCGAAGGGTTTTTATCCACTGCACTAAACATTATCTCCCTCCGTTGTATGGGAACAATAATTGAGGTAATTTCTATATTACCCGCACCCGTTATGACTGTATGGTAGTGGTTAAGGTTTTTATTAACCAGTACACACGTTCCCCTACCCCTTCCGGAAGGTATGTCAGTTCCGAAAGTGTCATACCCGTAAAAACTCAAACGTTTATAATGTGCTAAACGCGTCTCGCAAATGAGAGCAATATCTACTCCGTACACCTCAAATAGTTATTCCAGTTCGTGGACTGCTGTAGGATGACGTTGGCATTCCAGAACATTACGTTCAAGGAGTCTTATGGTGTCGTGTTTGATCAATTGCAATCACAGAAGAATTCAGTGAAGGCTTTTAATAAAATTTAGGCATTTGTGGTTTTGTCGGAGGCGTTTTTTTAACCTTCTCATGTATATTTTGAGGTGTGCAAGGAGGCCAGAGGGAATAATGTCCATGAATAATTGAAAGAGGTCCCTTAGGTCAGAAGCATCATTTTTATTGGAATAGGTCTCGCTAGGTTTTTGGGGAAGGTTGACGACGGCAACTGGGTATGTCATCCACTTGATCGCGGGTGCGTGCGTTACCGTTGGTATGGTGTTTCTCCTAAGTCACTTAGTGTCCTGACTAGATGTAGCAATTTTTTCCGTTAGTTTATGTAAAGCTTGGGTAGATTTGTCCAATTGTTTGTTTCGTCTTTTGATTTCTCTTACTAGCATGAGGCTGTTCCTGAAGTTCACCGCATGCTCTCCCTTGTAGTTTACGCGACATGATGACGTGGTTCTGTCTTACTTTGTGCATACTGTAGTTAAATGTTCCCCGAGACACTTACACACCGAGGGGTTTGAGTACCATAGTTTTTGGATTGGCCAAAGCGTTGGAATCGGTGCTCGCCGATTTTCGGCACCCTTCCACATTCAAAATGGTGTGATTTATTGCTCTGACTTCATAACTCTTTGCAACGGACTGGGTTTTTTCCAGCGTATGGATAAAGATTTTTAGTGCTCAAGGTGTTGCTGCTTGTGGGGTAGATTTAGTAAACAGTTGTCTCAAGTTTTTGGCCGTGGAAACCCATTTCGGTGAGCTCCAAACTTATGGCATCGCATGAAATGTTAGAGTGAAGGCCCTTGATCACTACTTTAAATGATTTAGCTTTCTGCAGCATGTATTTGAAGTGTTCGGGGGAAGATTCCCTTCGAAGTTATAAGAGTGTGGAGTAGTCTCTTAAGGAGATCGTAATAATTTCATCCTCTGTAAAATGCAGTACATTTTGTAGTAGTCTTTTAAATTCTGCTTTAGGAGTTTAACAATATTATATTGGAAACATTATCAGCGGTGTTTTTTCCTTTTTTTTTTTTTTGTTGAAGTCTCTTCAAACCGGGTGTCATCTGCCAACTCTGTCAACTTTGTTGGTCATTGATGACTTTCCCACTAGCTAGTATGGTGGATTGATTAGTTACCCTAATTGGCTATGGGACTCAAACATCAACTCATGGTTTGTCCTTGTGTTTCCTTTTGAGATTTGAGGCGAAAGCTTAAACCGGATTGGTTCTGGATACCTTTTGTATTGCGCGAGTGTCCAGGTTGTTGTACCTTCGTGGTACCTTTTCCTGTGGATGGCGTGTCCATGATCCAATCCTGGGACTCCTCGGACATGGTGTCCTCATTTTATTTCTCCCCAGTGACGTCTTTGTCGGATCTGGTAGAAATTCTAAACTTTTTAGGGTTTAACTGTTATACTTCCACAAGTTTCTGGGTTCGGCCAGCAGGCCTACCGTTCACTGACATTTAGTGTCGACACTAATAATCGTTCGCTGAACCAGCACAAGGAATATAGATTTATTGGCCATGAAAGGGACAAAAGATTTTACGTTAAAATCAAAAGTTTATGATTCTAACGGTTCAAAACACAGACCGGTATAAAGTCGTTTATGGTCCGCGGAAAAATCACTTAACTTTGGACTGGCCAAAAAGTCACTGGAAAAGTGCACTATCTGGCCTCTGACTGAGGAACCACTGCGCTGAATACCCTCCACTGCTGCCAGCCTTGTCCAATGGGAGGAAAGAGAACTTCTAATTGGGGCGGTAGAACGTGAGCGATAATGGCCGCCAATCGGGCCAATAGAAGGAGGAGTTCTCACAGTCACAATCGCAATGGCATTCTCTAATGCTCCCTGAAGAGTAGAACGAGAGCAATTTCCACACGTACTAATCAATTGGTCACACCATGTGGTTCGCAAATAAAAACGGGTTGCTGCGTTTTTCGAAGTTCTGGAACAGAGAAATCATATTATTAATAATAGGGAGAGGGGGGAATTTATTTGGGAAACCGAATAAGAGTTTTTAGAGTTAAGTGCGGAGACTCTACTCTAAGGGTGGCTGGGTGGGGGCCTCCCAAACCACTGTTGACACATCTCACACAGTCACAGTCGAATGGCATGATCTCATGCTCCGGGAGTGCAGCACGAAAGCAAGATCCAATAAGACCAACCAATTGGTCACACCGTGTGTTTCGCAACTAAAAAGACGGGTTGTCACGTTTCGTCAAGTTCTGGAATAAAGAAACAGAGAAATTATCTTATTAGTAATAGTGGACGGTAAGAGAATTTTGGAAACCGAATAAGGGTATTTATAGTTACGTGCGGAGACACTACTCTATGGATGGCTAATAGATGTAGTAATGTTTGATCCATTAATTTTTGTTTCAGGGTTGGTACCGTCTCAGAGCCATTCGAGCTCTTGACACATCTCCTCAATGTCACAGTCAAATGGCATGACCTGATGCTCCCTGAAGTGGAGAATGAAAGAAAGTTTCAACACGTACCGACCAATTGGTCACAGCGTGTGGATTGCAAGTAAATTAACGGAATGTCGCGTTTTGTCGAAGTTCTGGAATAGAGAAACAGAGAAAAAATATTATTAGAAATAGTGGTGGGTAAAGAATATTTGTGAAACCGAATAAGGTGTTTTAGAGTAACGTGCGGAGACACTACTCTATGGGGGCTGGGTGAGAGCCTTCCAAACCACTGTTGTCACATCTCTATAATCCGTGTAGAGATTTGGGTTGTCGTTGACACCCACTAGCGTGGATGATGTATGTCTCAAGCCCCTGGATAAGAGGATTGTTGGCACCGGAAAGTCTGTAGTAGAAGGACTGAGACAGTCCCTGGAAGTGGTCCTTGATGGTAGGTATATCCAGTTCGAGATGCAGAGTCTCATTCCGGACATACGAAGGTGTGCCTACAATGATCCTCAGATACACGTTCTGGAACGCCTGCATCCTCCTCATATACGTATCCACCAGGTGGCCCCAAGCGGGACACGCCATAGTAGAGGATCGGTCTGAGCAACTGCTTGTACAGTGTCAGACCGTTCGTTGTTAACAGGGTGCTACGAATTTTAAGCAATTAGCGTAGGATTTCCAGCCTTTGCCTTGCTAGTTGAGTCTCTCGTTACATTATTGTATCCAGGTAAGTTTAGTGTCTAGCGTAAGTCCCAGGTACTTAACAATGTCCGCTCATCTGAATTCTTCTTCTAACAGTTGAAGTGGGCTGGCCTGTTGAACTTTCTTTTCCATGTGAAGAGCACTAGCGTGCTCTTCTCCACGTTAATACTTGTCCTCCAGGTGGTCAGACACCCCTCTAACATTGTCAGGTGCGTCTTGAGTCACCTCTCCACCAGCCGCCCTTGCCACGACTCCACTACTAGAACAATCTCGTCCGCATACAGTGCCATCTCGGTGTCTAGGGATATTTGAATGACATTCACATACAGACTGAAGAGCACTGGGCCCACCATGGAACACTGCTGTACTACAGCATGGATGATTCTGACATGGGAGGTTGCATTCCCAAAAGTAGTGGAGAGGGTGCGGTGGGATAGATAAAATTGTAAGAAACCCAAACAGAGTAGAAGGGCAGGTTCAGGGAGAGGAGTTTGAAAAGGAGACCTTCGTTCCAAACACGGTCGAAGGCCTTTGCCACTTCGAGATAAATATTGCCAGCCAGCCTGTTAATGTTGAAGTTCATCGTGACCTGCTCCTTGGGTTGGACGAGTGGGTGAGATGTAGCGTGTCCCGCCCTTAAGCTGAACAGCTCTTCCACCAAAATTCCCAACTCGGGAACATCTCGGGTTAGTCTCGTCAGTAGTAGTCTCTCGAACAAATTGCCCAGACAGTCGAGCAAGCTGATCGGTCGGAAGGATGAAGCTAGGGCCGGGTCCTTACCCGGTTTATGAAATCAGAGGAAGTTGTCATGCTTCCAGAGCTTGGTGAAGTGACTCAGGATCAGGACGGCGTTGAAAAACACCATAAGGAGGTTAACCGCCTCCAAGGACAGCTTTCTGAGGACCGCGTTACTGATACCGTTGAGTCCGGGGGCCTTGTTTAATCTTAGAGCGGCTATCGCCCACGACATTTCTGTCACCTCCGTGGGTTCAGGTTCATCTAAGGGTATGTACAAGACCGCACCGATGACCCGAGCCACGTGTGGGCACATCTCTGTGTACAGAGGGGAAAACCTCACGGACGACTCAGAGAACATGGACTGTGAGATGGTCCAAGCAGTAGAGAGGGTGGTTGGCGTGGCCTGTGCAAGTGCAGAGGAAAGCTACAAGGGCTGAACAAACAGTGAGGCAAATCATATTTTTAGTCTAAATTTTATAAATATTTCCAGATCATCTTGATACACCTATATATTTTTTTTATATCCATGACACAATCAGGCTCATCCAAGGTTCTGTACGAGACCGCACCGATGATCTGAGCAACTTTCGCAACGTACACCGTGTCTGACGGGTTGTGAGCTGGTACAATTTGCGCCTTTAAGTGCTCAGCGAAAGCATCAGCTTTCTCCTGGTTGGAGTAGGTCACACCGTTACGACACACAATAGGCGGACATTGTGCGGGGACCCACATCAAGTGCCTCGTCATTTTACACAGGGACCTGTCCTGCACGCACAGGCTCTCAATCTTGTCCTTCCAGATATTCTTCCGGTATTCTTGGATCATCTCCCGAGCCGCATGGACTTTGCGGCTTAGTTGTTCTTGTCTGCCGGGTCCCTCGAGATTTGTAAAGCCTTCCTCAGATGATATTTCTCCCAGATGTTTCTGAGGATAAAATCGGGAAAAGAAGCCTGTGGGTCCCTCTGAGGACGGTGTCTCGGCGTTGGAGCTTTGAGCTTCTCTTTGAAGGTGGATATGTAGCATTAGCCACAAGCTAACCATCACCAAATCATAAACAACGGACTTACCCTGTTGTACTGACACCGTCTTCTGCTGGCTCAACTACACACCTGACCGGACCATCGAAACGCACACGCCCGAACAAGACGACTGTCCACAGAATAATAAGAAGGCGCCTATTCAACTCTCAGAAACAGCTTCCCGAACCAAAGATCTTCGGCTGGAAGAAGACACTCTTCACCAGTGTCAAGTTTTTATTCTACTCCAGTCTAGAAGTATATAGAATCCCCCCATCCTTGTTTATGTTCTTTGATTTTCCCTCCTCGTCATCCCATCGTTCCGTGTTCTGTGGAGTGTGTTTTACCGTATAAAAGAGTGATCATATGAGAGAATTTGAACCCTATTTCTAACCCTAACGCCTAACTAATAGGGTTTAAATACAAATAAATAAATAAATGAAGTCAACAAAAAGAAAGAGTGTGCTGAGTGAGTGCTGAATATCAGAAAATCTGGCCAAAAAACATTAATACCCAGCACACACAATTAGGAACAATTGCGGATCCTGTCCCCACGGCCAACCTCAACAATATCTAACTATAAACAAGAATACAACTATACCTGTAATTCGATTACCAGACAACATATTTAGCTAGCATTAAACCTAAGGATGAATGAGTTAAAAGAGTAAGTAGAAAAATATTACGACATGGGTTATTTTTAGATATTCAAAAGATATGAACAACATTTAAAAAATATGTAAAATCCTAAGAAAAGAAAAAGGTATACAATATTTGGTAATCTCGATACCATGTTCTCATTAGAAGAGAGCCTTGAATGTATAAGTGATTACCATAATTAATTACGTTAACAAAATTAACAGTTAGTCAAAAATAACTATATAGGACTCGTCAATTTAACCTCTGCCAAATGCTCATGTTCTTTTACAAAAATAAATAGAATTATTTATGACAGCATCCTTCCATTTCTCCATCCCGTACGAAGGGAAAAAATACTTAACCCTAAAATTATCAGATTTCTAACGTTGGCATTAGCTAGAAAAATCCACATTTATATTGCCAACACTTAAGAAATTACCAACCGTAAAATAATTTATTAAAGCGGCTATTGCTGATCTCTCACTAGCGCTGATGGCGCCGATACATTAAGTTCATATTGTAGCATTTATTTGGAAATAAGCTACAAAAGCGTATGAAAAGCAAGTAAACTCACCTAAGGCCCCATTAAACTGCTCCAACTCACTATGTCTCCCGCACAAGACAACAACAACAGGCCTCTATCAAACCGACCGATCAACTAAAGGAGGAAACTTCTTGAACAGCTGACCTGTGCTATTTCTCAAGGCGGGGGTTGAAAATGTATGGTGCTCATGCGCAGACTGAAATGTTATGTTGAACCACGTGTTCTAGGATGTTCTACCAGCTCGGCGAATATTCTTGGGCCATCTATCTATCCCCTCCTCTGTTCATTGTTCTGTGTTAGCCGTGGTTTATGTTTACCCCTCTTCCTCCCTATTGAGCTAGTATAAACATATATAATTGTGTTATTCAAGATTACGGCTCTCTTGTCAGGACTGTCCTCTCGGACACACCTAGGTGCCAGGACATATTAGGAAGGTACTAAATTTGATTTCAGCCTATGTATTTAGAAATTCCTTTTTGACAAGTAATTATTCATTGGTTCATATACATTTTATAACGTAAAATCCTTTTTATTAATTTACTTCGACATGGAGCGTAATTGTTTTGTAAATACCTGTAACTCATTGCCCATATGGCGCCTACAAGTCATTGTTGCGTAAGAAAAGTATTATCCGCGTTGCGGATAATATATAGTTGTATTGACAAAGTAAATACTTATAACTTATTACCCATATGGCTTGGAAAACTTATTGTTGCCGATTGTATTGTTGGTATAGCCAGTACGGCACTTTAAGTTTAGATTATTATTGTTGGGTTAAGAATGTATTTATCTGCATGGCAGATAAAATATTATAATATCACCAAAATAGATACTTGTAACTTATTGTCCGTAAGGCAGAGAAAGTTTGTTGTTACCAGTTATAATGTTTAGACCGTATGGATAATATTATGATGAATTACAACCAATTCATGATTATTAAAATGTTGTGCAATCTTGGTTATGTCTCTTATGACGCATATTCTGTTCAAAATTTATTCACTTCATCAATGAAACAAAATGTTATTATTTGACAAATATTCTTTTATTCAAACTTTAAATATGTCCCGTTATATATATATATATATATATATATATATATATATATATATTGGAATAGTTGGAGTGTGAGTTCGTGGAAACTGAGGGTGAATAGACCTGTGTCGGCCTATTCACTTTTTTGTTTTTATCCTTTCGGCTCCTCTGCAAGCTATTGTTGTTTTTTTGTTAATAGTATGTTGTGCGCCAGCCTTAATCTTCTGGGAAGACTAAGGGCGGTGTTACAATATTTAAACATTGTAAGTGAAACATTAATAGCACTACTCAATAAACGGTATCAAATAACACTAAAGTTCAATATAATAGAGATAAGCCTTAAGTCCAAAAAATACATTGTTATTTAAATTACTAGGTATTAGTTTTTTTGTTAAGAGTCCAATAACATAAGTTTATTTCATAGAGAAGAATCTTAAGTAAAACAAGAAAATATTATTATTAACAATATTACTAGATATATGCTTTCTAGTTAAAGTCCAAAGTTTAAATCCGTTTATACATAAATAAATATTTAGTGCATAAATAATTATTATATATTCATTTTTTGTTCAAGTTTAACGTTTAAGTCTATTAACAGTTGAGGTAAATACTAAGTGCACAAGAAATATTATTAGAAATATGTTATTTTTTTCAAACCAAACTTTTAATCCATTTATACTTGAGGTAAATACTAAGTGCATAAGAATATTGTTCAAGTTCAAAGTTTAAGTCCATTATGCCGAAAAATAATTTTGAAATTAAAAGATAAATACGAGAAAGAATTTTGCATACATTATTAATTTCCGAAGCCTTCGATTGCTCAAGTGGTTACCAAAGCCAGTCCAAGAGTGGCACTTCACTCACACGATCACTCTTTAATACGGTAAACACGGAACGATGGGATGACGAGGGGGGGCGGGAGGGGGTGGACCAAAGAACATAAAAAAGGGGGGAATTCTATACGCTTCCAGACTGGAGTAGATAAAAATTTGGCACTGGCAAGGAGTGTCTTCTTTCCAGCCGAAGATCTTTGGTTCGGGGGAAAGTAGTTTCTGAGAGTTGAATAGGCGCCGTCTCAGTATTCCGTGGTCAGCCGTCTTGTTTGGGCGTGTGCGTCTCGATGGGCCGGTTGGATGGGTAGCTGAGCCAGCAGCAGACGGTGTCGGTACAATATGGCAAGTCCGTTTTTATTGATTTGGTGATGGTTAGCTTGTGGCTAATGCTACAGACGTTATGAACATCCGAACCACGATCGATTTCTGCTGTGTTTTTAAGTTAGGGGTGGGTCCCAACCTCTTTCTCAACACTTCGTAGACATGTCCCACTCAGTGCACTTTAGACCGGGTTTTTTCTGGGTTCTATAAAGTACACGCACGTCTCAGGTTCACAAAAACGGGGTTGTGATCCAAGTCTAGCTCAGCTAGAGACTCCAGCTCTGTCCGCTTTCTGATCCCTCTGAAGACAACGAAGTCTAGGACGTCCGAGAAAACAATTGGATTGTAAGGGAAGTGAGTAGGGGGTGGGGGTGGACCGCAAGCCACCAAACCGTGTAGATCTTTGACGTCGCGGAGCAATCCGCCACGAGTGCACATAATCCTAGAGTGCCATGAAGGGTGCTTAACGTTGAAGTCACCACAGATTAAAGCAGGCATGGTACCTCAAAGAAGCTACTCCATGTCAGTCCTTGTAGCACGGTCGAACCGGTGGTAGAGAGGGAAGTAGATGGAAATGAGACTAACTGGACAGGTAGAAGCCACCAGTTGGATAGCCGATGCTTCCATGTGTTGGAAAGGAGGAAGTGAGATTACTTTTTGATCAAGGCCCCTCCATACCGTCCCGCCTCTTCCCACATCCCCTCTCAGTCACTCAATTGGCAGATGAACTCTGCTAACGAGAACTTCATTGCGCAGCGCAAGTTGGTTTCTCCCAACAGCATTAAATTGACACCATTCCTTGCCAGGAAGCTTTCAAGATCAGCCTTTCTCCCCACGACTTCGTTGGCGTTCCAGAGTATGACCGTGAGATCCTTAAGCACTGGTGGTCCTCTATTCGGGTGTACTGCCATGAGAGACCAGGTAGAGGATGATATGCTCCATGACCAGGTGGCCACGGTTACTCTCGGATACTCCTGGACCTTCCTCAAGAGACTCGATGAAAGTTGAATGAAAGTTGCACTGAACCGTGCCACTCAGGGACTTGTATTTCTCAACCTGACGTGGAGTCCTCACAGGACTGATATGGAGTGCAGCCTTTGTGGTATACTCCCCGTACGTCAGTGATACAAACGAAGTTTGGCAACCACTGCCTTTTTACAGTCTTCTTATCCCCCATCGATTTAGAGAGCATCTGGGTGATGTATTTCACGGGGAAGCCCATATCCACTAGCTCTTCCTGGATGTCATCAGGGGTGTGTCCGTTTCAGGAGTCCCTTCACCACGACCATGACCTGGCGCTCCCGTCCCAGCTCGTAGGACCAATGCTGGTCCACAATCTCGGCATAAAATTCTGGAGGGCGTGGTAATCTTTAATTTTTTCAAGCTCTGTTGCTGAATTAATAATAACTGTTGATAGACAGAGCACATGGACTCAGGAGCTTCACAACTTGTTTGTCTCACCCCATGGATTAAAATATCCTCCAATCTTGGTACAGAACAAAAGAGATGGTAAAACATGGGAATTAAAATAATCATAATTAAAACAAAATATGTTTTTGTTTGCTATTTGTATGCATTTAGTAAGGGGATGTAGTCAAATTTTTATTTATTGTTTATCAATTTTATCTAATTGAGCAGGAAGGAGGAAGGTAGAATTTTAGAGGTAGTCTACGCTCATTTGCATAGGGATATAAAAACTACTTGGACAAGCCACTCGATACACCCCAAATTGTACTCGGACCCCGATCTCCTTAATCACCGTCTATCCAAAATTTTAATAGGGAACCGGGTACGAATCGATGGGGGAATGAAACATGAGTTGGGTATTGATAAATAAAATAATTAATAAAGTAGAATTGTATACTAATCCAAAATATAATTTTTTAAAGTTTTTTACTTATTAGTGACCAATTGTTTTTATATGATGACTAGCCCCCTTACCCGTAAACAAATTTTAAAGGGAAAACTGTAAAAAAAAGCTTCAAATCATTCACAATTCAATATAGAAAAAAAATTTTTTTTTTTTAAATACAGTTTTA
>JBCFYV010004805.1:0-20565 GCA_039000515.1 Timema cristinae
AATTTTGTTTTAAAAATTCTTTTTTTAAAACCGGGCATTATGGGTAGGCAGGGCCTTAAGTATCGTAACAAAGAAGTGATATGGATGACGTCATTACACATGAGCCGAACGGGTACAATCCAATTTTGATATAAATACCCTTCTAGAAAATATAATTTTGTTTCTCTAAACATTATATTACCTTATTATATTATTAGTCTAATTTTATAAGTACTGATATTATTTATACTAAAATAGATCTGAAATTAATATTACTTGACGTGTGAATCTATTTATAGCTTTCAAAAAAGGTTTTTTCTACTAAAATTGGACTCTCGTTATCACATTAATGTGGATAGGCTAATTTCAAAGTCTACAAAATCCCCGCTCACAATTTAATTTTACCAACTTATTTTTGTTTTCTTTTTGTACCGCTACAAAAAAGTGAAGTTTGTGAGGAGCATGTTAGCTGTCACGAGGAAAGGTATATGGAATGAAGGAGTCGATGAAAGATTGGAAGTACAATTATATAATAGAGAAAGCAAGGCTGGATAATAATGGTCATGTAAATGAGGATGGAAAATGAGAGAACATCAAAGAGAATGGTAGGGTTGAAGTATGTAGGAAAAAACCCCCAAAAGAGATCAAGAAATAAATGAAAGGAGCAGATAACAGAAAGTATGAAGGGGAGAGAAAAAGGATGGAAGTGGTTAATTAGGGAAGAATGTTGGAAGGATAGTGGAAGAATACATTTTACTTAAACTGATCCAGTCATAGCCTGGAAGCTTTCATAATGATGATGACAAAGAAGTGATATGGAGGACTTCATTACATACCTACTAGCCGATCGGGTATTTTCGCAAAGATGAACTATTTACCTGGAAGATTACTATGCTTGAACTAGATACAAACAGGTCTGGTTTGAATGACGTCAGTAAACAAACAATGGTGGGTGAAAGAGGGAGGGTTGTTTGCTTCGCTTAACTGAAGTGTGTGATGTAGGATGGGTCGAAGGGTTATGGAACCCGCCTTGTTGTTGCTCAAATAAACGTGACTTCGATCGTGGAAAGGATGGATGGAAAGGGAGTGGGGGGGACGATACATGGACGCCACAAAATACGTGTTCGATACTATCGAGCTTCACATATACAGATACGTCAATATTGATGTCGTCTAGAAGCACTCGCTTTGAGGCGCGGAGAAGATGAGTGATAAGTTGATATAATATTCAAGATAAAAATACAAAATGAAACCATTAGAGAATTTTAACTACTTTGTTATATTTCTGACAAACAAAATCTATTTGATAAATTTCCAGGTTTAAATTTAATAAGAAAATAAATGTTTGATTAGACTATAATGAGCAATTTCATCATAAAATAATGAAATTTCTTTAACCCCATCATACTACACGTCTGGGCTATCTGCATTTAATCACCCACTTCAGTGGCGTAGTTATCTAACACGCTAGTTTGTGTTGAGCTAAACTGCTAAGAACGAGTAGCTCAAGGTTCGAATCTCAATTGGTGAACTGGGGGTGGTTTTACCTAAACGATTTCCACTCTACCCTCCACGTAAATGAGGGCTCACTCTAACTATATTAAACCTTCATAATTCCTAACCCATTAGCATAATTCTTAAGCGTATAACCTGAACGGGTAGTAAGAGGTAATGCTAAATAAATATTATAAAGATGGTATACATTTTGAGGAAATATTCCTACATTTGAATCAAGGGAAGTTGTTTGACCGTTTAGGAAATTGTACTTTTCATATTCCAAGCTGGTGTTTAAGCCCCAACAGTCTTGCACCCAGAAAAACCAAACTATACAAGTTTTAAGTCTATTATACATGCCCACAGACGCCAATAGCAATGCAATTAAGGCAGAACTGACCCAATTTTGTGTCCACATGGTGTAAGACGCTATCATCACATTAGATTAGACTGCCGATGACGGGGAGATCGATATTCGAATGTGTCAGGTGTAATGAGGGTGTTTTTACAAAAAGGTCTACCACTCTCCCTCCACGCAAATGTGGTACATTTCTAAATACATCCTTCATAATCCCCAAAACCATTGTTGTAATTAGTACATAAACGCATAATCCAAATGGGTTGTAAGACGGTGCTGCTAAAAAAAAAAATTGAGCCAAAACTCCATATACGGCCTTTGTCTATTTGATATACATACCCGACACACACACACAACACACACACACACACACACACACACACACACACACAATTTAAATTCTTTGTTTTAGCAAACTATGTAGAATCTCCCCCTAATAAATTGAAATAAATGAAATAAAAAATCAACGTAATTTCAATTCTTTAACTCTTTGGAATCTACTAAACATTTAACTTAATAGATTTAGGTGGTTTAGGCATAACTGAATTTGTATTAACTAAAATAACATTCACACGCTGTTATATGGTGGGTAGTAAAATACACCCATATCTTTATAGGACAAGCATTTTAAAATACGTAGATAGTAGTTTTAAGCCAACTTTGATAATATCATTAGAGTTATTTCATAAGCATTGAAAATATATATCAAAAGTGACAGCTATATACCACATGACCAAATGTTGAGTACTTGAAAGTAGATAGTCGTTTTTAAAGCACTTATACATTTTATTTCTTCAAAAATTTACACATTTTGTTTAGCTTGAGTTGATCCCAGGAAATGATCGTTTATTTATGTCTAATGTCCTATGTTAACACTTCACTCCAAGTTAATCCACAAGACCAGTCTGACACCTTACTTTGTCCGCATGTACACCAACCAAATGTATGCTAAAGCTGTGGCCAGTTTAAAAAGTATCATTTTAATCTTAACGTGTTTAAAAAAATCTTTGATAGCCTACATAAAATTGTATAAAATAATACCACATTATGTTTAAATGATCTGTTGTGACCGTATAAAAATGACTTTATTTGGAAGATGAAAGTTAGATCTAAGTTTCTAAACTTAGATTCAATCTCATATGTACACATTTTCTTGTAAAGCTTTGTTGAATTTTTTTTTAAACTTTAAACTTAAAAACTGGTCAGAAATATGAAGATAGTTTTTTGACTAGATTTTGTTGAAAACAATATTAAAAAACATACCTTCTTAACTAATCCAGGATATCAAAATGTCTGCAACTCGTTTGTGTTCTACCATGTAACACCCTTAATGACTTTACATTTGAACTTCACGCATGCATATACGGGTACACTTCATCTAAATTATTCCTTCCTAATCTCTTTCCCATTAGTATATAAATATGCAAACAGCCCGTAGTATGGCGAGAAGCCAACTAGATAACCCGCTGAACAGGCATGGTTTGCGGGAAACATTCAAATATTTCACAGGCGCGTGAATAGTGCTTTAAATAATTAGCAGACTAAATAGAGAAAACACTTAGTTTTTGATTACTGTATAGTTATATGTGTACATAATATACTCAGTTAAAGATCACTTATGGTTGGATACTAATTATTTTTCAAACCTACTTGTATTAAGGGTTTTATAAAATATATCTAAATAAACATTACCCGTAATCATTAGATTTTACTATAAGTATCATCCATCAGTTATTTAAAATGCATAATATTTTATAAGTAAAATTTAGTAGATAAATAAATATTTGGCATCAAGTGGCTTTATCTATCTATATACAATATGATAAGCCCGTATCTCGTAATATAATTTACGAGGAAATTGCTTGAATAGATTTTGACAAAAACGACCACTCATTTTAACGGTTAGTAGTCCAGGATGTCGGGAAAAATAGTAATTTTCCCACGAAAATACCATTTTCACATATCATTTTCAGTTTTTAATTCGTTGTTTAATCGCTACGGAAAACGTTATTCGCCATATGGCTGTAAATCTCTTAATAAAATATATCTCTTTGGTTAAAAATTATCTCCATCTTTATTTGTTGGTTCAAACAGATCACAATTTTCTCTTTGTAGAATTACTTCTCTTTGGATTATGATCATAACACATCTAAATTGAGATTCCTAAACTAGGGGACAATTGTTTATTGGAATTTGCTTATCGTTAATTCACATTTAAAATCAATAATATTGAACATGGTTCAAAAATTAAAAAGTTAAGTTAGTGAAAATGTTTTCTACGTTTTTTCTCGCATATGATAAAATTACGTTCAAATATGTTTAGGAAATGTAATATAAGTTCAAAAACAATTTAATATTCTTTAATAATGTTAAAAAATATATATCCATTTACCTATTCTAGTTTTGGCGTTCATTTTTTTTCAAATAATGGGTTTGATGTTTATTTTATTAAAATAATGGATTTTGATGATCATTTTACAAATAGTAACATAATACAAATTTTTAAGCTATGTTTTCATTTTACCGCTTATTTTTGAGGATATGATATTTAAAAGTAATGTTTTGTGTATCCATCTATCTTTTCACATTCTTACAAACTACAGTAAGCTCATTAAGTTCCCATGTTGATACTTAATTCTGAGGGAATAGTATTTCAAAATACCGTAATGTTGTGTACCACATCTTATTTTCACATTCTCTTTATTTATCACACACACACACTTATCATGCATTCTCCTTTGCATATTTTATTTCTCTCTCTTAAACTCTTTTTCTCTATCACACACACACATTATTTCTCTCTCTCACACACACACACACACACACACACAACACACACACACACACACACACACACACACACACACACACACACACATTATTTCTCTCTCACACACCACACATTATTTTCTCTCTCACACACACACACATTCATTTCTCTCTCACACTCACGCACATTATTTCTCTCCCCACACACATTATTTCTCTCTCTCTCTCTCTCACACACTCTTTTTCTTCTTTTCTCCCAGTAAATTTTTCTCTCTAACACATACACATACTCTATATCACTCGCGCACATTCGATCTCTCTCAATTGCTCGTTCTCAGTCTTTTACACTTCACTTTCTCACACTCACCCACACACACAATCACATATTCAAACACTTACAGTCTCATGTTCACTATCACATTTTATCACCTCTCTATATCATTACCTTAATGTACATTATTTGATAAGCCTGTTTCCTGTAACAGAAATTACTGAACAAATATTTGACAAACGAACAATCATTTTAAAGATTAGTGAATGAGGATGCCGGTAAAAATAGTGACTAAAAAATAATACCCAACTTTCCTAGCAAATCTTCCATCTTTTCCTTATTTGTGGGTGCGTGATTAATCTCTACAATAATTCTTTGTTTTAAAAATAATATCAGCTCATTATTTACTGAGTGGTTTGGTGCAACGAATAGATAGAGATCTGGGACCGTAGTCATTTTGGGGTCATTTTAAAGTTCTCTTTGGGACGTGAAGGGGCAAAATATACGTTTTTTATTAAAATTACACACTGAAAACTAAATATCCAAGTAATGTTGATAGCCTTTGACGAGTAAACTTTTAACTAAAAAGTGAGTTGAGGGCTTATTATATAGATTTTTTTCCCAATAAAATGTTTGAAATACATTTTATTACAATAATCTGCAGCCATCGCTGCAACAACCCACTAGTAAATATTGAAATGAGGATACAGGACAATGTTTTAACAGAAACGTGTAGTTCTCAAAGTTCACAATTTAAACACCACAAAACATACTACAGAAGCTTTCAGCGCAAACTAGGTGCCTTAATTTACGATAGAGAGTTAAAAGATAAACTTTAACTTGTCTAGAGGGTTTTTCCCCAATCAATTAATTTTTTTATCCTCTTAGTAGGAAAAAGAGACCTAATGTGCGTCAAAAAATACTGTAATGTGATTTGTTTTGTTTTAATTATGAGCTCTTAGGCTTTAATATTCTTGGTAAGTATATAGACCTTTCCCTTCCATTACATTTTTAAGTGTTTATTAAATACTGCTATATCTAAGTTGATTCTTTTAGATGACCTAGAAAAAAAAATGCGAGGAAACATCTTCTTTCTAAACTATTAAATCTCCACCAACCATCAAAATCACTCTTCCACACCCTAACCCTTGAGGCAGTGTTATTACATTCATGTTAATTCTCCCTCATGAATATAAATTAACTTTGATACAATCTGATAGCCTGGATAGAGATCAGTGGTACATTACATCAAAGCTCCAGGCAATAAATTAGTCCAGAAGTCTAATGATGAGAACACTTCTCTTCAAATAATATACTTTGAAGTTTCTTATTCCATCTTAGTCCTATTTAATATGAAATCCAATTGTGAAATAAATAAATAAAAGCATTGGATTACGCGTTTCTTTTATGATTTTTATGAGTGAAATACACACTTGACCAATAAAATATTTGCTTTATTTATATAATTTTAAACACATTATACAGGGCCATCTGCAATTTCTGTAAGAAAAACAATCAACTAGTATTAATTCAAAGATTAATTTGCCGGATATTATGACCAAAATAATTGATTTAATTACACCAAGAACATCTCCAGTTTGACTCTTATTTCAATACTAAGAATCTAATTTCAAATATAAATCAATCTTATGATATGTTTGAGATCATTATTCTTAAACACACATCTATATATATAATATAGTTAGTGAGAAAGTTACATTGCTAAACCTGTGTTAATGACTTGGAAAACATAAAAAAAACTTTAAATTAGGCGTGAGAATGTAATTTTTAAAATGTTTATTTAAAGAAGTCAATATCAATAGAATTATTCCCAAAAAATTAATAACATACCCAAGGAAAATAAATATTAAAATTATCAGAAATTCATACGGGCGAATGATAAGGGCAATATTATTATCACCGCACTTATAAGGAACAAACCTTGGAAAAATTAAAATGTTCAATACAAAACTAAAATGTTTACCCATGAAATGAATCAATAAAACCATTTGATAATTTAAACCAAACATGTATATTTTAAGATGATCAGATAGTTTTATCAAAGGTGTTTGATGTGTTCCTGTTGATGGCATTTGGCGTTCTGGTGACATTACGGGTTTGGAGGTTAAGCATGGCTCAGTCTGGTGTTTAGAAAGTGATGGGTCTGGTCACGTGATGTGTGAGGCGGCATTATCAAAGACAGAACGATTATTTAGTGCACAGTGTTACGGTGCATAATGGTACATAGTGTATTCTGTTGTACCCACCCAATTTATTGTAGGACATTAAACTTAATCATTAACATATGTTGAAGTAAGGTGTCAGACTTCTGTGCTGGCGGCCGGGGTTCAATCCTCGGTCTTGGCACATATTTATCTGATTACCAAACCCTTCCTTCACCTCTGACAAGACATCTTGTGAATGTGTGGTATGCCAGGCCACCACCGTGGTTCGGATTCCACGTTAAACTGTAGGTCTTTCATTTCATCTCACAATCATCCTACCATTACACATTAGCGTAATTGCGTATAACCCAAACGGGTAGTAAGACGCGGTGCTAATAATAATAATAATAATAATATACGTTGAAGTCTCCTTGATTTGTTTTTCTCACAAGGGGATTGGTCTTACTTGTAGGGTAATGAATGATAGTTTCCATGTGCCAAAAGCCAATTTATGGGATTTATCGGTCAGCCATGTGACAAAATGGCGTAGTGGCATAGTGGTAGGCGCCAATTAGCATGGTGTATGGAGTAAAAGTACGTGACAGAGAAAATATATTTACAAAAGTATATAAAATATACTTAGATACACGTAAATATGCAGAATAAAAAAATTACTCATAACGGATACAATAAATATTTCTGGTGGCCACCAAAACATATATATTATAACTACAAATACATATCATGTTGATTAATAGAGTAAATACTAATGAGCTAAATTACACCTCTTCTTTGATTCCTCAATACTTTTCACCAGCATGGTGCAAACCAAACTAAAGAAATATTCCAAAATTATGAGACAGAAGAGTCTCCTACGTCTCCGTTCAAGCCTACTAGAACTCCGCAAGGATGTCATGGTTTCATCCGATTGACGCGAGCTTTCCGGGTGAGACGACCAAACTCCCTTGTTCGGGTGTGTTAAAGACGATCTGTAGCCACGTCAGATTCTGTGATCTACGTGATGATATGTAATAATCAAGTTTTACAGGTTCCTGTGGAACCTCTTCGTTTGTAAAGGGTTGGAGGTGGTAAGGTGAAGTCTTGATATTTCAAATACGTCCCGCAAAGCTCAATCTTTGAAAGCAACTGACCGGAATTTCTTCCTTTAACGGATACAATTGCGCAAGGTAAACCAAAGCTTCAGAATATATTATCATCCAATAGTTTTACTAACACCTCTGCCGTCGCTCTTCTAGCGGGTATCGTCCAAACGTACGTAGTAAAATGTTTACGGCTGTCAGATGATGGGTACACCCCCTTTTTTTAAATAAGGGGAAGCACCACAAATAAATCTATAACAATCTTTGCATAGGAAATATTATAACTTCAGAACATGAAACACCATACCTCATCATTTTTGGCTGACTGTGCATGGATACACGTATCGCGACCCTCGCACGTTCTTGCATGTCCTGGTGCATACTTTCCCAATACAGCTTTCTCTTTTTTCAATCGTCTTAGTGATCCCTAAGTGTCCTCACCCGAGAACATTCGTGACGAACATACGATGACGTCATGTACCACTGGGACAGCAATATTCCGACATTATCTTTCCGATGGTCTGGTCAGCAGAAGTTCTTCTGCCTTTAAATTCAGCCAGTGGATTCCCCTTCGAGAGATTCTTACCCAAATGGATCCACACCCCAGGTAATGATCTACCTTCTTTCGTCTCTAATTGACATATCGTTGCTCTTGACTCTTTGAACGCAAATAAACCTGTGGCATCACACCTAACCTTGAAATAGTGACTGCTCTTCCTTGAGGCACTCTTGAATCACAATGGTAGCACTTCCTAGGAGTACGAAGTGTAAATCCACCTCCAGTTACCTTATGTGTTTGCTTTTTATTATCTTGAGGTCCCTTACCATATTCAGCACCAGTCCTTTCCCAGGGTAAAATCCCCTGCAGTGGATGCTGTTTTAATCCCCCAGCGGTGTCCCTGTTCTGTCTTGCTGACTCACCCCATATTTCTTCGACGTGAAAGGTCAGTTTAAACTATCTTAGCTGTATCTGTCGTATTGCCTTGTATTGAGAAAGCTCTTTCTGAGCGAGTTCAAAGAGCTGTCGACACCTCCTGTAATTCTTTTACGGAGTTAATCTGTGACCGTTCGATGTCGATTTTGATCTCGGTCGTTGTAGATTCTATCTATCTATACCGCAAGGAAATATGTATTCTGCGTGACGTCGAAGTAGGGTCTGGATGTTAACTAGATGACTCGGTTACCGATATCGCACGGTCCCTGTTGTCATCCTCTAATGTCATATTCAAATGTTATTCCAGAATATTAATACAATCTATTCGTCATTCTCAGGTCTGTTAGGCCTGACATTTGACACGGCATCTGTCACTGAGCTGGTTAGGTCACTCTTATTATCGATATCTCATATAACAAACAACTCGTCCTTTACTAGCCGAGTTGGATACATCTTGCTCGACGTCACGTGCCAAAGACGACTATACAAATTCTCCCTCAGGATTACCAAAACCACTGCCGACCAGTGAGAAAAAACCATCTGTAGAGTCATAGATAATACCGTTGGCCTTGAAATAATATACATAGTCTTAAAAAGTCCATAAAGGGAAAACGCCCCCCCCCCCCTAAAAACCTTTAAAAAATTCCTCTAGAGTAGGCCTTGCACGAGAAAAGTGTAAATTACCAAATGCTCAGGTCCGAAAGTCCATACAATTGACAGTGTGGTCATAGAACCTCGGTTTCTCCAATCCACATGGCTTACTCAATGGGTATGCTTACAAACCGTTTAAAATATTTTAATACTCCCCTGAACAATATCGCCAAGTACCGTAACACTAATACATATTAGTCAAGTGACAACCTCCCGCTTGGATATAAACTAAACACAAATATATCAAAGGTATTTTTTTTAAACTAAACACGGTTCCAAAAACACTTTTAACCCTAAATAAACTGTTTTAAGTATGTAGGAGCAGTACGAATGCATCAGATAGAATTAAATCCAAATATTGAAAATTTAAACCACTTCACTAATATTTTAAACCGATTTACAAAAAAATTTAAGCATTTATACTACATTTTATAATACGATTAATTATAACAGTGTAAGCACCGCATAATAAAGCGGAATAAATATGGCTAAATTAAAGATTGATATATTCCCAAACAGAAATGACCAAATCAGAGATACGTCTGAAAAGGCTAATATGATAGTTATAAATTAATCAGTCTAAAACTCGTATACTTTTGAAGATTATTTCCTAAAATTGTTAAAATAATCTCATAAGTCCTACTAAACTGTTGTTAAAGTAAATGATACCTAGATTTATAGATTTAATGAGACTATTATATCGATTTAAGTTCAAATAAACTGTTTTTATAAATAATCTGAAAACTATTTTGTTTTATAAACAATTGTCTCATAAAACTACCTAATTCCGAAGAAACCCTAATTTTTATTATTAATCTATAAACTATTTATAAACAATAGTCTAGTGGAAAATATTAAATTTCAAATAAAGCCTGAGATTTATAATGAGCTTCAAATCTCTCTGTTTTATAAACATGAATGATATCAAATTTGAAATAAAAAATATGAAAAAATCTGGGCCTTTCAGTTTGATAAACAATAGAGTTATATTAACTATCAAAGTTCGGACAAATTCCTTTTGATTTGTATAGTTAGCCGTACGTGCCGTAGAACTCTCATGCGACGTAATCTCACGTAAAAAAAATTCCAAAACATATAATTGTGATGAAAGAATTCAAACCACTTTAATATTATATACAAAATCACTAAATGTGAAGCAAAATTTGAGTTGGAAGGTATAAATATGTCCCACCAAAACTATTGCGTTTTAGATTTTTTATAAATTTAAAAATTCATAAAAAGTGTGATCTGATCTTTTTTCCAAAGATATTTAACGCAAAATATGCAGTTTGTAGATCAAAGAAAATATTTAGTAACCTATTTAAAATATTATTATCTAACCTTACTAAAAAAATAGTTTTTTTTAAAGAATCTACAAAAAGTTTTAAGATAATTAGGATTTTTTAAAGTGATTTTAAATGTTCAGAACAAACATCTCCTAAGAAATAGTCTTGAAATATATCATTCTGATAAGTTGAGTTGAAAATATCTATGTACATTGATAATTGATGTTTGTGATTATAAGTTAGATTTAGCTTAGGAGGATTTATTTTGAATCCATTAAAGTATCTCATATCTTTTGATCATCGCAAGAAGTCACACTGACTTATAATAACGGTCAATATTTTGATACTATATATCATGGGTTCAATCTTGACCAAGATCAAGTGTGATGTATTATACCCGTATTGGTACAGAAGGATCCGATTTATAATTACATTTAATTTTCCTTCTCATTCTTACCTTATATTTAGTTAAATACTTTGGATTGAATTTAACATTAAATGTAATAATATACTTTTTTCTAAATATATCAATCTTTAGGATAGTACTTTAAATAAAATATTAAAAATTAAGTGTGAAATTGAAAACAAACGATGAGTATGACCTTAGATTTAAATTATTTTAATAAATCGTGAAATAGTGTTCTTTGATTTTTGTAATATATATGTTTAAATGCTCTAGTCTTTGAAGTTTTATTTTCTATGTTAAAATAGGTTGTACAAATTTAGCCTTTTAATAAACAAATGGATATAGCAACTAAATATAAGAGATTTTACTTTACTTTTAAAAAGAAATTCATTCCATACAACCAGGACAAAATCCGGTTTTTCCCAATATAATTCAAATATATATAAGTAGCACACATGTTTTATGATTGAACATTATAATCAGTCATGCATCTACCACAAAAAACCATCAAATTCTTTGAAAAAAATCCGTTAGTGAAAAAAAATATCTTACCGTGATTTACCATTCCATTTAATATATCAAAATCACTGCTGCCACTTTAGGGGTAAACCGGACCCTTGGGCTTCTATCGCTGTTTAAAAGAGCAGTTAGACCTTTTTGATTAATTCTTTCTTCACTTGTTGATGACTATCCCTAAGAAGCACTGACGCCCCTCTGAAAATCCTCCCGCAAAACCTCTCAACAACACACACCCTGTTGTGGGGGGGATATGGAAAATAAGAATTCAGGGAGACTAGTTTTAAACGAAGCATCAAACTTCTCCGAATGGGGTTGAAGATAAGGGGGTTTTTGATTACGCTTTTATGATTGGGGTACTAAAAAAGGATTGAGAGAAGATTGCTTCATAAAAAAAATTTTAAATGATGTAGAGTTTATTATGACTACTATTAAAAATTACCAAAATGGATTTAAAAATTTTTTTTTCCCTTAATTATAAATTTTTAACGCTCCCTGCGACAGATATTTTTAAAAGTTTTCATCTAAATCCCCCTCGATCAATTAGTGGTGGAAACTAAATTTATAGAAAAATCATTTTTCGTGACTATTTGTAAATTTTTTCATAAGGGACATTTTTTTACAACTTTTTTAAATATAACATTTTATACATATTTGGATAAATAAATGATAGCGAATATTGAAACGGTTGAAAAAAATTTCAATTATTACAAGTCAAAAACAAAATTTTCATACCACCTTACACTGTTTGAGGGAATGGCTGTGGGGAAACACATGCACCGTAGGCGGCTACTTTTCATGAATTCACGCAAAAGCAATTGAAGGGAAAAAACTCTGGACGCACGGCCGCACGACAAAAATACCATAAACAACCAACACCGGTTCGTGGTTCTGACACAAGTACGCCCTGACCACATTTCGGCTTTTCCCCGTGAGATGGCAGCAAGAACTTTTGGCGCGCACGCGCAACTGTCGTCAGCCCCTTTTCACTAGGCGAGCTTTTAGAGTTTTTGGTGGGTCCTAAAAGGGGGGGGGGGGTTGGCATCCGCAGTGCGTAGGGGTACAGGAATAACAGAAGGACTGAAAAAAAAGAGATCCTAGAGAGGGATGGTGTGCGTAAGAAATGGGAAATAGGAAGGATGCTCTAATTGGAAAAAAAGAACCCGTAGCCCTCCCCCACACCACCATTCTTTTTTAAATTCATCCATTTGAAAGTAGAAGGGGAGAGGAAAATTGGTTAACAAGATAAATCAATAAAAAAAAGTTATTTTGCAAAATTTCAGTCATTGTGAATAAGTGCATGAAAAGACAGAGTCGTGGACTTCAAGTTTTACTTGGGAGGAATTTCCATTCATTCGCATGACACATCATTTAGATTTAGATTTTAATTAAAAGATCATAAATAAATAAAAACTACGCTCAAGAAAATGGAGTAATAATGAAACTTGGAGTTAGACAAGAATATATTATTTATAATATTTAACTAATTTACGTTTATCTAGTTGCAAGGCACATGTTTTTTGTTCTTTTTAAACATGGAAAGCACAGAAAGTAGACTAATATACATTTAATATATTTAATATTATATTTATAATTTTGTGCAAAACGTTCAATAAATTTATAGAGAAAGATGTTTATAGTAAACTGGAATTAAAGTTTATTTTCCCACATAGTTTAACTCATGAGACTAACTTCAAGTGGCCAAGTGGGTACAGAACAATGTTTTGTAAAATTGGGCTTATCAATTTTTTTTAAATGGGAAATAGTTAGTGAACCTTAACACAATATGTGAGTGACCTTATTGTTAATACGCCCTAATATTAAGTAAAAAAAACCTCGTGTGGTGATGTAATCAGTCGGTTCAAAAGTGCACATTAAATATCATAAATAAATGTATAAAATTGAGTAATAAAAGACGAAAAAGTTCTGACTCAAGTTTCACATCAATATTATAATATTCTATTTATAATAATTGTTTGTAAAAACTACAAAAAGTCTAAATTTTTTATTTTTAGTAGCTTTTTATCATTTTTATAATAAACATTAATTACATAAAATGTTGTTTATATTTGTGTACCATGGCTAATAAAATGTTTTTATTTCACAATTTGCTTTGAAAAATCCGGAGCTAATCTTCAATATCTCAAGTGTGGCGTAGACACAAACAGTTGAGAACACTTTTCTCTAGTGCATCACTCGCGAAATTGACTGACTGATTGCCGATAATGGAGATATTGAGGTTTTTAAATTCCTGTTTGAGTGTATTGAGGATTTTTTTTTCATAAAGGGTTTTTAAATTCTATCAACAGCAAATACAGGTATACCGTTCTCATTCAACCTTTCTCACCCCTAATACATTAGCGTAATCACACATATGTGTTTAAGCCGAAGCCTGTTTTTGAGATGCAGTGACCAAAAATCAACAACACAGCTAACACACACATGTACAAAAAGAAAAACCTTCTTTTAATTAAAGTCTGAAAAAAAAAATCTTTAACTTTCATAATCGATACACTTCTGCTGTAGTGGTGATTCTTTTCTATGTAGATATAAACAAAAAATTTTTTGTTAAGTGGATTTTTTCTGAAAGAACAACAGAGCCCCACCCATAAAAGAACGACCTCAGGACGATCAGACAAAAAAAGGACACTCAAGATACTCCCTTCCCATATCTTAAAAAGAGATTGCCAGAGTAATTTATTTTTTTCTTTCTGTATTTTATCCGTTGGCGCATGAAAAAAGATAGGAATAGAAACAAATGGGTGATTTGTGTATGTTGGAGGACAGAACCTTGTTTTAAACCTAAGGAAAATAGGGAGTGGGGGGAAACAAAAAAAAAGACTTTTTGCTAGAAAAAATATTGTAATACCGTGAAATAGTTCTTAATTCGCGGGACATTTACCAGTGGCTGGGGTTGTTAAAGACGGACGGAAGGTCTTTGTTTAAGGGGAACAAGAATAAACCTTGTTACAAACTCGAAAAACCAACGAAAGGGACAGGAAATATTCTTGAATAAAGCAGAAAATGTCGTTACATATGGCCTTCACGAGGTAAATATCACGATCAAAAAAAAAAACGTAAAAGATGTCCTAAGAATTAACTCCGCTCCTTTTTTACCTGTTTTAAAATGTAACCCAACACTGCAACTGCCAAAAAATTCGAGAGAGGGATTTCCCAACACTAAGTGGGTTTCTCAAATCTTCGAATCCCTCAAATCCTATGGTACTACAAAAATATTTGTAGATTTCTTTTTATCACTTGCTCCAGGCTATACATATTTTAATCGCACAGTAATCAGGATAGTAAGTGGAAATGGGAGGAAATGTACCACACAGAGGGAGACCGTAGGACATTGACACAATCTTACAGATAGGCGACGCGTTTGGATCAATTTACGGGACGTTTTAATTTTAGATTATTAAGTTAATGGGGGGAGTGAAGTGCAAGAACCCCCATTTAAACGTAATATTTTTTTTTGATCGGGTCTGTGTACTTTTTTATATTAAGTAGGTCCGAGGGCCCTTCCTTTTTATCGGGAAAATTTTTTCTCCCAAAAAAAAAATATTTTTAGAGTTATTATGCTTTTTTGCTTTCCAAAGAACCCATATTTATATTACTTCTATCAAAAAATTGCCAAGATGCCCGAAATTAAAATATTTTTCTGCCAGGTTTTAAAGTATACATTAAAAAATTTTTTTTTAATTAATATATATTTTTATTTAATAATTTTTTATATGTTTTAACCCTAAAATAGCAAAAACAGTAGATTTTTTCCGATCGTTCATGTGAACACACTTTAAAGAAGGGATTTCCGTACTAAAAACCCCTTTTCCCTGGGGGGGTTTATAGAAAAAATTGACTTTTTAAAAGTTATTTTGATTTTTTGTGAGGTGTTGAAATAAAGAGGACACCATTTAAAAGTATATATTTTTAAATTTTATGGGGGGCAGTGAATTTTTTTTTTTTAAATAAGTGCGAGCCCTTCCTTTTACAATATGTCGACTAAAAAGCAAGGGGGCGGCTAAAAATTTTTTTCCGATCGTTTTAAAGTAAACCTTTTTAAGTAGATAATTCCCCAAACCCTTTTTTAAATAAGGAGTTTTAAGAAAGATATTTTTTTTAAATTATTTTGTTTTTTTTTTGTGTGTTTTGGGGTCTTGCAAATAAAGCAAGAACACCATTAAAGTTTCTATTTTTCATTTGTTGATTCAAAGTACTTTTTATGTAAGACCAACCCCTTCCTTATTTCCATATTTTTGCTATAGAAGACCAGGTAGAGCTAATTTTATATCCAAACTTTTAATAGAAATCTCTTTTAAATAGATAATTCCGACCCTTCCTTTTACCAAAAAGGGGGCTTTTCATTAAAAAAATTTTTTTTAGAGGGAATTTGATTATTTTTTAGTGTTTAGCAATTTTGTAGTAAGAAGTGTTAGACAAACCCTTTTTACATTTTCTATTTATATTCGAACAGGGAGGTCATGTTAACTATTTTTACGTAATAAGCCGAACCCTTTTTTTTACCTTTTGGGTGGGGGGGGGTTCCTTCAACCCTTAATATTTTTTAGAGTTATTTTATTTTTTTTTCCAAAAAAACCCCCATATAGAAATTTGGGAGCACTTTTAAATTTAACATAATTTGCATAAAATTTTTTTCCCGAAAAAATAGTATACCATATAGTGTAGAGGCTCTTCTATCTTATACAATTTTCGGGCTTCTAAATTTAAAATATATTCCCAATAAGGTTTTAAAATATACATTAAAATGTAATGTTTATATTCACTATCTATCTTATAAAAAAAATGTCCGACTGACGACTGACTGACTGCTCCATCGCCGAGCGCAAACTATCAAGGCTACAAGCAAAATTTGGACGTATATTATTTTTGTAAAGTAGGCAAAACCCCAAGAAAAGATTTTAGAAATTCCACCCCAAAGGGGTAAAATAGGGGATGATAATATGAAAAGTAATATGTATAAAGTCCGCATTTTGAAAAACAAAACAAAATTTTTTTATTTCGGGTTTTTGACGTAAAAAAAATAAATACGTATTTCAAATTTTTGGGAAAATTTTATTTAAAAAGGGATGAAAAGGGGGGTAAAGAAAGTTGTACGGACTTTTCATTATTTTTGTCTGAGGTAAGTTTTTGTCAACTCGTAACGAAAAATTTTTAAATTTAAACTGTAAAATACATATGTATATTTTCGATTTTTATATAATCTTTTTCCCCACGCACCCAAAGCTGCGGGCAACAGCTATCTAGTATACTTAATAAATAAAAAAATATACATATATATATAAAAAACCATAGAAGAGTAAAATACTCAAATTTTTTTTTTTTTTTTCTGATCTTGTTATGTGAAATTTTTTTAAAGGGGGGGTTTTTTTAAGTAGTTTATACAAAAAACCATTTAGGGCATTTAAACCCAAGGTTTAAACCAAATTTACAAATCCAAAACTTTTAAATAATCTCACCTAATCAAACCTTTTATGTTTTTATTTTTTAATATTGAGACTTCAAAAACTCGTGAAAAACACAACATATATGACCTATGAAAAAAAATTTAAAATATTTTTTTCCGGCAAATAAGGAGGTTAACCAATGAAAACAAACTCTCAAGGTAGAACTAAAAATTTTTTCCCTAAACCCGGGCGCCAAGACGTCCTATGCCCAAAAAATGTTCAAATCTACCCTTGTATAGCCCCTGATTGAAACCAAATTCTCTGCCCCCTACGGGGGCTAGATGCCCCCGACATTTAGACGGCAAAACCCCCCCCATTAATGAAGGTTTCCCCTAGGCTCATATAAAAAATTACTAATTCTTGAACTAAGTTATACTTTCAAAAAAAAATTTAAATATCAAAATTGAAAAATTCGTTTTAAACGTTTTTTTTTCAGATGGGGAAAGTATTTAAATTTAATAACCATTTTTTTAAATTTTCTGAAAATTTTCTTACTATTTAAAGCATAAAAAAACCAGAGGACACAAAATAACTCCCACTGTAAAATTTTTTTAAAAGATTGCCCGAATTTAAACCAAATTTCCACAAAATGATTTATGGATACAAATGTTGTGTTTTAAAAAAGTTCAGCCTTACTTTTAACAAGGATACTAAAACAAAAATACAGACATATTTTTGCTTTTTAAAACATACAAAAAAAAAAGCTTAAAATAAAATAAATTACTTTCTTTTAAAGCCCGGGTACCAAATAAAAAACAGAAGAAATGATTTTTTTTTAAATACATATTTTATGATGAAAAAAAAAAATAATTGAAGCTCGACTCATTAGTTTTTTTTGGAGCATTGATATTTAATACATTAGTTGGTATTATTATTTTAAACAATCGTAATTAGTACAACCTAAAAACCTTAAAAAAAAACAATATTATTTGATAAGATAAGCAATGCGTCTTACTACCCGTTCAGGATTTACACTAATAACGATAGTGGTTTTAGAGATTTGGAAGGGTTTTAAAAAGATAAAGTTTAAACCCATTTTCGTGGAGACAAAGTGGAAACTTATTTTGATAAAACTTAAACCCCCAGTACACCGGACCCCAAATTTGAACCTCGATCTCCCCGTCATCGGCAGCTAGTCTACTGTGAGTTAGACAAACGGGGGACAAAAGCGGGTGGGTGAATTGAAAATATTGGTTTAAAAAAGTTATCTATTTTCTAACAAAGAGAAGAAAGGCAATTAGGTTTAAAACTGACATCTTTAAATAGATTAAAATATATAGTCTTATAACTATTTTTAATACCCATTAAAAATCGCGTGTTGCGTAGAGATAACTATTTGGTTTTACCCACCTTCCCCGGGTTTTTTCTTCCATGATTGATGTCAAAAGGGGGTCCCCCATTATTTTCTCATGGGTTGACTTGGTCTACACGATGTTTAATGTTACGACACTTTTGACCTTGTTTTTTGGGCGTGCATTTGGAATCGAGATTTGACTCAATACTGGTAGTCCCCGAGGGTTAAGACCATTATATTTTTTTGTTTATTAGAATACCCCTTTCATAAACAACTAAATTCAGCAAAAACGATGGGGATACATATTCGAAGAAAGGTTTTTGAATTATCTACACTAAAAATTTTAAAAAAGGAAAGAAATTTTTTTTTTTGTTTTTTAAAGGATCAACTCAAAAACTACTGGAATGATTTTTTAAAAAATTTTTTCAAACCCAAAATAAAAGATACATTATCAGCGAGTAAAATAGGCCCATATTTTTTTTTTTGAAAAATTTAAAATTTTTTCCTCCCTAAAAAAGTCGAAGTATATTATTAGTCGTTGGGAAAAAAAGTTGTTGAAGGGAAAATAAAGTTTGGTGGGAAAGGGGGCGGGGGCTAGGGGTGAGGAAAAAGAAATAGAAAGTAGTGACGAGGAAAAGCAAAAAAAAAAAAAAAGAAAGATTAAAACAAATTTTGGGGGAAAAGAGGGGAGTAAATGGGAAAATGGAGGAACTGAAAAAAATTTAAATTTTATTTTTAAAAATTTGTTTGATTGGTGTATACAAAAAAATTCCTTTCGCCCTAGAGCAAACAAAAATTTTAGAGGGAAAGAGATTAAAAAAGGGGAGGATAAAAGGATGGAGGGGGCTTTTTACAGTAATTGTAGGACTGTATTTTGAAAAAAAAAAGTAAAAAAAAGTTTTGTTTTTAAAATTGACATGATGGATGATTTGAACCCTTTTTTTTTACAAAAATTTTTTAAAATATTTTTTTACGCGGAAGGGGGGTATTTTTTCATAAACAACGTGAAAATTTTTTCAATAAATTTAAATTTTTTAACTGCCCCTAATAATTGGGGAAAATAGCGTGAAAGTCTATAGAGTTTTTTAAATTTGTCCAATCTTAAAAAAAAAGTGCTTTTTAGAAAATCCCAAAAAATTTTTTTTTTAAACCCAAAATTTATAATATTTAACTTTTTTTTATGTTTTATTAAAATACCATAAGGGAATCAAAAAGATTTTGGGGACAGATAACAGAATTTGTAGAAGTGAGAGAAGAAGAATGGAAGCAATTAATGGGGAAAGGATAGAGGACGATGGAGGCATTTTTCTAAAATGACCCCGCCACAGGCTGGAAACCGTTGTTGATGATGATGAGATGATGATGATGATTAGTGTAATTATATAGGTTTTGATGATAATATCTATCAAAAGGGACAGCTGAAGATTACATGACTTGGGGTATGAATGCGTGAAAGTAGATCCAGATACTTTTAAATATTTGATAAGGCCCTTAATATGAATTTTGGACTATAACTTCATCAGATATAACTTGAAGCTAGAGAACTTTATAATAAATATTCTTATATAATATATTTATTCTGACTTGTTGTGATGAATAAGTATCACATTTTAGTAATAGAGTATGTCTTTATCTTACACTAATTAATGAAATAACTTCATCTTCTACCTCTTCCAAAGCCTTAAAGTACATTTTAGCGAGAAAAGTTAGAGGCTCAAAAAAAAAAAAAAAAAAAAATTGCAAAAAAAATAATCCTACAAAACTTTACCTTTAAATATTAAAAGTTGAACTTATGTATTATTTCTATAATATGATTCTGAATGACAGGTTTATTATTATTATTAAATTTTTATTATTTAAACCCGCGTTTTCCCCTT
>JBCFYV010004806.1:0-18909 GCA_039000515.1 Timema cristinae
AAAGAAAACCCAAAATTTAAAAATTTTGTATATAAAATCATACAAACTGTAAAAAACCAACAGCAGTACCTAGAAAACAACATCCCCGGGCCCATACAAACTGCACAAACTAACAGCAGTACCTAAAAAAACAAAAAATATCAAACCGTCCAAACTAACGCAGTACCGTTTAAAAACCAATAAAACCGGGAACAAACTAAAAAGCAGTAGGTAGACAAGAAATAAAAAGAGTTTGTATATGTTAAGATCATTCATAAAAGCTAAAACAAAAAATAAATGAACACATCTGTGTACATAATAAACTTAGAACAATTTTTTTTGGATTCTGGAAAGCCCTTACCTTTTAAAAAATTCTAAAATTTGGTTTTTAAAAAAAATAGTTTTTAATTAAAAACCCAAACCCCAATGCAAAAATTAAAAAGAAATCACACAATAAAGGGCCCAATTAACCAAGAAATCTTCTAAAAGAGTTAGTTTTCGAGAAATAAAAAATGAAAGTCAAGTTGTAATTTTTAGCTAAAAAGCAGAGAAATGCCCTATTTGGTACAAAAAGAAAACTAATAATAAAATTTAAATTGTTTAGGGGGGGTCTTTTAAAAACTAATTAAAATGCTATGCTATTAACATCCAATAAAAAGGAGTCAAGCCAAATTTTGTATTAAGTTCAGTAAAGTTAAAAACACTTTTGACAATTTACTCAACTATTTAATGTTCGTCTATAAAATTACTTTGAAAAGAATACCATGGTAAGATTAAATCCCAGGAAAAACTAAAAATAAGCACCATGCTCATTTTTAAATTTTTTTCCCAATTTTTCTTCTCATATTTTTAAAAATTTGAGGTGGCCTAATGGTTAAAAAATTATTTGATAACAGAAACTATAAAAAAAAAAAAAAAGGAAAAAAAAAACCAAATTAAGTGAAAAATTTAATAAAGAAAGAGGAAATTTTTGAAAGAATCCAATGAAAAAGGGTGATACCCTCCTTTCTTTTTTTTTTAAGTAAAAATAGTCCACCACACATTTAAACAAAATTTTTAACACAAATTGAGTAATATTTTTTACAATATTGCCCTTTTTTTCACTGGATTCCCCTTTCCAAAATTTTACCTTTTCCCCCTAGAAAGGGGGAGTCCCCCAAAAAAATCATACATATTAGTTTAAATTTTTTAGTTTTTTTCTATTTTTTTTCAATTTTTCCCTTATATAAAAAAATTTTTATCATAAAATTATTTTAAAAAAGTCAAAAAAATTAATTTTAATTTCATTTTGAAAGGCCCATATTTTATAATTTTAAAAGGGGGTAGACACCCGACTAAAATTTTGAAGAATTTTGTTTGTTTTTTGGTTTTGTCTTTACAATAAATTTTTAAAGTGCACATTAACCGGGTTTAAAAATGAAATAATAATTACTTCAACAACAAAATGCAGCAACTCACAAAAACGTTTATATGGGGTTAAAAAATAAAAAATAATCAAAAAAGAAACTGTTTACTTCCTCACTTGTTGAGGCCCGGGGGATTCTTCAGCATAATATCCCAAAAAGTATAATAAAAGGAAAATGAAAAAAAAAAGACACAAAATATAAATAAAAAAAAAGTCAAAATTATAAAAGTAAAACAAAAAAAAAAAACTTTCACTCAATCAAACACCCCTGCATAAATTTTCACACTAATTAAATTTAAAATAAAGCCAAAAATTTTCAATTCCTGTGTCTCTTTTCTTCCCAAAATTTTAAAAAAAAAAATTTCACAACCCCCACCAAAAAACTCTAATCAATCAAAAAATGAAAAAAGCGAGTTTAATTTACTAAGTATAAACCCTTTTTAAAATAAAAACCCTACTCTTTTCATATTGTAACCTAAAAACCACTAAAACAAGCTTTTTATATTGGTTTTCTTTACCTGGTTCTTTAATATAATAATATTTTAAAAAATGGAGGAAAAGGTTTTTATCGATTAAATAATAAAATTGTTGGCAAAAAAAAAAACTCAACAGATTTGCAATCATTACATGAATTTCTGAAGCTAAAATAAAAAAAAAAATACATTACATAGGTAACAAAATTTAGGGGAATATTTTAAATTAAAAATAAAACATTGTCTTTTAAAAATATGAGTCAAAAATTCCCAAATATTTTCTTTCGATGGAGGGGAAAAACATAACACCAAAAAATTTAAGGCACAATGCTTTTATATTAAAGTAAAATATATATATATATATAATGGTAAAAGGTTACTTTAGTACCTAATTACCAAATAAAGACAAAAACAAGCAAAGTATGTTTAAGGAAAAAATTTAAATGTATTTCCAAGTCCCTTTGGGCCCAAATTTTCTTGCCAAAACATTTTTAACACCCCCCAGAAAGGGTTTTTTAAAAATCAGTTTGTTATAGAGGTCATGAAAATGTTTTAATTTTTTACATAAAAGACTTTTAACTATGTACATTTTTTTATGTCATCAGTATTTTGAAAACAGCCACAACATTTTTTTCTTGATATATGCAAAAAAGGGGGTTTTATTACAAACATTAAAAATAATAAATGATCAGGCATTTCCTGTGTAAAATTTTAAAAATTGGTTGGGAAAAGAATGACCCAAACGCCATATTAAATACAAACGAAACGTCCCTCGTCACAGCCCGGGGGCTCCTCTGATTATTATTTTTATTATTATTTTAGCACCAACGTCTTACTCCCCATTCGAGTTAAAACGCATTTAACGCTAATGTTAAGGGAAAGGGGTGATTGTGAGATGAAAAAAGACCAAAACGTGGAATCCGAACCCAGGGTTTGGAGACCTGGAAATTCCTCACATTCACACCTGATTTTTAAAAGTTTTAAATTTATGTGTAAAACCACTTTAAATTTTGGCTTAGATAATTTTATCGCAATTTTGAAATAATAAATAAAACTACAAAAGTGCAGTTTTGTACTTTTATATTTTTTTTTTTGGGGGGGGGGGGGTTTAAAAAACCGCTCAATTTTAGAAGAAAAAACCCAAAACAAAAATGTCAGTTTAAAAAAGTAAAAATAAATTTTTTTAATAGCCCCTACACAACTATATTTTAAACGTAAAACTCTGATTTCAAAAATTTTTTTAAGCCTTTAAATTCTTCTACGAAAATTGTATTAAAATTTGGGCATAATACTTTTACTTAAATACCGAAGCTGTTTTTTGAAAAGGGCATTATTAAAATTTTCCCAAAATTTTGGAAAACCCTAAAAAATCTAAAGGCTAAGGTTTCCCCAAAAATTTTAATAAATTTTTAAATTTTTTTCAAATCAGCATGAAAAATTTTAAAAAAATGATGTGTGACTTTTCCCTTTTTTTTAAACTAGTTCTATCCATTCCCCAAAAAAAAACTAAAGTTTAAAATATTATATTTTTAAAATATAATTAAATTTTTCATTTGGGTTTTACCCAATTTTAAAGATAGTAGTTTTTGATCAAATTGACTTCCCAAATTTTTCTTTCATAAATTAAAATTTTTGATAAAATTTTTTATAGGTATTTTATTTTGTAACGAGTATAGAAAAATCCTGACCAAAATATTTAATTTTTTAATAAAAAAAAAAAAAAGAAATTTGCTCATTAAATTTAAATATTGAAAAAAAAGATAAGTTTTTTAACCCCTGATGTAGTTTTTTTAAACCTCCAAGCTATTTTGTTTTTTAAATTCCCATTTACTCCCATTTTCAGTTTTGGGTTCCCTTAAATATTCCCCCGTTTTTTGCCTCTTCTGAATCTTTCCCCTTTTGTTTTAGATGTCAGTTTGCTTGTTTACCTTGTTTGGGTGTGCTTTTCAAAGATTTAACCCCACCTACTCACAAGTGATGTAAATTTAATAACTTCTCTCTCAAATCACTAACCTTTCTATTTTAAACATAACCCCTCCTCCACATTAATTTTTCTCCCCCCCTTTTTATTGATGAAAGTAACTATTTTCTTAGCCACTAGCAAAGGGCCCCCCTTTACCCCCCCTCGTAAAAAGAAAAAAGGGGAAAAACTGTCTGCCTCAAAAAATTTTTACTCACCAGTACCTGACATGTCAAAAGAGTGGGGGGGAAAAATGTTGAAAAAAAACCTGGAACCCCCCCAAAAAAAAAGCCCTTTCCTATTGCACCATAAATGACAATGTTCAGATTGGGTTAAATTTGGGATCACTCAGGGCCAAAAAACTCCTAAATTTCAAAAGAAATTGAAGTTTGTAAAATTTTTCAACCTATCGTACCTATAAATTATTATTTAAAATAAATTTTAATTTATCAATGACTAAATGCTGTGGGCAAGCCCTTTTAAAATGCAATACCTCAAATTGTTGACTGACACTCTAGTAGCTTGGTCAGTTTTTAATCCCACCTTAAACTTTTGTTAAAGAGTTTTAAAAAAAAAAATACTCCACTTAAATATCAGGGCTACTAGTCATTTGGGGCATTTTTTTTAAAAAACTTTTTGTAATACAACATTCTGAAATTTTTATGGGGATTAACCATGGTAAATTTAAAAATTTTCCCAAATTTTTTAATAATAAATGAAATGACAAAAAAAAAACATAAATTCTGATGAAATGTAATAATATTGGGAAAAATACAGGAGGGGGTTTTATGGTAAAAGTGTCGATTTCATACCCTTCCGGGGAGGGGCCCTGCCTAATCGGGACATTGTAACCAGAAACTATCCTTTTTTAGCAGGGGCTGTAAACTCCCAATACATTGCCTTTTACGTCCCCCAAACAGGAACCCCCTTTTTTGGGATCCCCTTAAAACACCAATCTCATTATTAAATAGGGGAAAGACCCCAAAAACCCTAATTAAATAGTGATTTCAAAAAAATTTAAAACATCACTGCTTTAAATATATTAAAAATCTTAGACTAAATAAATAAAAAAGGGAAACAAATAGTGGGGGTGACCAAAAATTATAGAAAATTTTTTTTGACCCCAAAAATTTTTAATTTTCCCCAATTTTTGGGAAGGATAGTTTAAAAAAAAAATTGTCAAAAAAATTTTTTTTTGAACTTCCCAAAAATAAATGAACAACAAAAACTAAATTAAATTGGTTATGAAGTTTTTTTTAAACCCCGGTTTTACTACCCTTTGGGGTTATTTTCCAAGTATTTAACTAAACTAATTTGTTAGGATTGGGAAAGGGTTTAAATTTTAGAGGAAGTTACCCCTTTTAAGTAAGGTAAAGTGAAAAACCCCCTCAGTACAGCCAAATTTTTTTGATTTTTGGGCAGCCCCAATTTTTTTCGAGAGTAGGGGCCCTTGGGGCATGCGTTCCTGAAGGGGGTTAAAAGAAAATTTAAAAATTTGGGGATAAAAAAATTAGAGTGAAATGAAGGGGGAAAGTTTTTTTTTAAGTAAAAAAACTTTTTTTTGTCTTAAAAATACAGGGGGGAATTCCAAAAAAAAACTTTTTAAAGAAAAAAAAATTTTAACGGGGGGGTACATTTTACATTTTGGAAAAGGGACGAAGGGATTAAGACGTATTGGTCTTCCACTCTCTTTAAAAATGCAAGTTGAGTAAATTATCTCTTAAATATTTTCCTTCCGCACCCCATTGAAATTAAAAGAAATTTAAATCAAATATGTTAAAAAAAGAACGGTAGAAAATTTTTTGGGGGTGACAAAAAAAATTTAAAAAAAAATTTATAAAAGGGGGGACTTTTTAAATTATGTAAAAACAGTCTGCCAATTTACTTTTTTGGTGTTTTTGCTTAATAAACCCCTTTTAAATACTCCCGAAATTTGCTAGAATAAAGGTTATTCACAATGTTTCTACAATTCGAAACCCAAAAAATTTTCCTGCATTTTTTTTTTTTAAAAAATTAAGTATTCTCACAGGGTTTACCCCTGGTTTTCTATAATCCTACAATGGAAGCAAAATCCTTCCCCCAAAAATTTTAAAAATAAAACCTAATATATAAAAAAAAAAAATTTTTAAAAAAAAAAAATTTTAAAAAATAGGGGTTAGTTTAAAAAAAAAAAAAAAAGTTAGAAATTAAAAAAAATTGTGAATAATTTTTGCCCGGGTCCCCTTTTGGGGGTTGAGAAAAAAATGCAGTTTTTTTTATGTTTTTAATGTGCTGCATCACCTTTGGGGTTTTTTAAAAACTGAAAAGATGGAAAAATTATGTTATTTTAAATTTTTCTAAAAAAACCTTTAAAACCCGTGATGGGGTTTAAACCTTTTATAATAAAAACTTTCCTTTAAAACAAAAATTTGGGAAAAAGTACGTCCGCTTTTGCTCATTTTGCTCATAAAAAATTTTGTTCAAAACTGCACCCTTAAATACCTCAAATAAATAAAATTATTGCCCCTTTCTAACAAAAATAATTCCCTCAAAAGGGACAGATAGCCCCGGGGGGAAAAAATTTTTTTTAACACTAAAAAAAATCTGTATTTTAAGAAACCCAATTCTCAAAAAAAAAAATTTTTTTTTTAATTTTTTAAGTGAATTTTTTTTATAGCTCTTATAATGCTGATTGATGGGTTTAAAACCAAAATTTTTATTATTAAAGGAAATTTAAATTAAAAAACCAGAAAACCCCAAAACCAAAATTTTTAAAACCCAAAATTTAATGTTAAAAATGAATGGATAATAAGAAAGAAATGTTAACCCTTTTGGTTTTCTATTTGTATTTTATACTATATTTATTTTTTCCCATTTTGTCAATTTTCGTCCCAAAATAAAAATTTTGGTTTAAAAAGGGGAAATTGGAGACTTGGATTCAAATTTAGATTCTAAAAAAATTTTTGGGTATGACTCAACCATATAAAAAAATATATAAAAAAGACAAGCCCCATGACTTAAAACTAACTTAAAACCAGAAAAACATAACACCCATTAACCCACATTTCTAAAAATAATAAATTTTCGACCAACGCTAGGGAAAACGAACCCAGATTTTAAACCAAAAAACTTAAAAGTTTTTAAATTTACATTCAACCCTTTTAGGGAAATATATTGTTTAAAAGAATAAGTTATGGTTTTGTACTCTATTTATTTTGTTCATAAATTTTAGTCTTTTGTATCACTGTATTTTTTGAAAGATAATTGTTTTTCTCTTACTGTGGGCTACCAAAAAAGGAAAAGTTTTTGGGCAAAGCCCTTTTTTAAAAAATGATACATAGCCACATCCTTTGAATATATTTAAATTCAAATACAAACAGTTTAAAACAAAAACATGGTGTTTTTAAAAAAAATTTGGGTGAAAAAAATTACCTAGGGTTTTGGGGGTGTTTTTTAAAAAAAATACAATATTTCTACTGGGAAAAATCATGGTATTATTTAAAAAATACTCACGTATAAAAAACCCCAAAAGGGTTTGTAAGGGCTGGTGCTAAATATTATTATTAATAAATACTCAAAATTGAATTATCAGCACTTTCACTATATTGTTAATATAAAAATTTCCCTGTGGAAAATCTAGGTTTGATTAAGGAAAATTTTTAGTTTTACATTTATTCATAAATTTAAGTTTTTGAGCAATTAAGGGAAAAGAAGATTTGCCTTGATGGGGAATAAGATGCATAAATTTCATGACCAAAAAGTGGGGAAAAAGTTTAAAAAAAATTCACCCTAAAAACTATAATTCAAAATTTTTTTAAATTCTGAGTTTTAAAAAATTTTTTCCCCCCTGTTATCAAAATTTGGGGGGGTTTGTCAATTTAAGCTAGATTGAGCAAAGTAAGAAAATACTAATTCTTACTTGCACAAATTTAAAATTTGGGGCACAAAAAATTTAAAAAAAAGGTAGAAAACCATGATATATTATCCAGTGTGATTTTTTTTAGGGAAAGGGGGGGGGGGTGGGAAAAGGGTATATTTTTAAATGGTTTTGAAAAAACAGATTAAGCAATTTTCTGGAAAATGTAATAAGATTTTGACATCAATACTTTGGGCTAAAGAATTGTTGAACAAAGTTGTCGTATTTACACTACATGTATAAAAGAAGTTATTATATTGGAAGGGTGGAGATGTAAGTGCAAGTAGGAGCCAAACAGGAAGGATCTTTGTCTGCCTTCCTACTGATTAGCAGGTCTAGTAAAAGAAAAAAATTGCAATAATAGAGAGCTAAATCCTTCAGTTTGCTTTTAATCTTAATATATTTCCTCAAAAATAAGCCACACCTAAAATTTCAATAGTTATAAAGAGAAATACATCCACACTGAAAATGAGATCATTTTGAAAGGAAACAAAATATATTTCCCACACCCTTACCTATTGCTTATAGTTTCAGCGTTTTACATAACTGAGATTTTAAAATTTGCCCCATAAATAGTATTAATCCTTTGGGCAAAATACATGTTTTTTATATAGCAGCGCTTTTTAAACTGTTCTCCAAGGAGCCCTTGAGCTCTGCCATAGTTATCTTGGGTTCTGTGAGCTAATTTTAGAATACTCTATATTTGTTTTACACACTTTAAAATAGCATCAGTAAATGATTGTAATTTTTTACAAATCTAAATAAAATACTTAATACTTGAATTACATGATTTTTAAAATTAACCAAATATGAATACATAAGCTTTTAAAACATATTTAAAAAAAAGGCCAATGATTACATTAAGTATATTGTATGAGCATTTTATTTAAGGGCCATTACACTTCAAGTTGTGTATTTATTGTTAAAATAGTAATTTGTGTTTTGGTCTATCTGTTTTTATATAGACTTGTCAACTTAAACCTGTAAATAGCACTTTGGATGATTAAAATACTAATTCCATTAAAACAATCTAGGTACAACCGATCCCATGGTGTAGTCGTCAGTGCACATGACTATGAACCTAGAGGTCCTTTCGATTCCCTGCTGATACCTTGGTTATTTTTCCAATCCCAATGTTCACTAGGGTTTGGTAACCAGGTAAAGTTACGTTTAAGACTCCTATTGGCTTACAGCTACATATTAACTATCATCACCTTACGAGTATGACTGTAGACAACTTCCTATAGTGTACCCTGGACAACGTTCTGTGCCATCAGAGTGACTATAGTCCACATAAGGCGACCAAGCCTGGACGTCATGCCCCTCTCGGTCATATATGCCATACAATAATAAAGCACAAATAGTTATCAAAAGAATGTTTAATGCAAATCATCAAAGGGCACAATAATAGGGGAGGAAAGGTGTAATCCCTATTGGACTAATGTGGTACATTCAATTTAAAGCTAGCTCTTAAGGCCCCAAATTAACGAATTCGCAGTCTCTTCTTTGAGTTTTGTGTAATTTTCACCATTATGTTTTTTTTCCAAACACATAAACTCACCTGTGTTCTATCCAGAGGCATAGAAACCCTAACTATGATTTTAAAACTTAATGAAATATTAAGTTGACCTTCGGATCGATCACAGTCTCCCTTTGTGATCAAGTTCAAAAAAAGGCTCTATGAGAGAGTGAGTCATGCCCAGCGTTAGGCGCTGTATCCATACACAATGGCCGAAGAATAATAATAACACAACAAAAATGCAGAACACCTCCCTTAGTTCATAAATAGCCAAACAAACAATTTAAACAATTATGGGTAAATTGACCTTCACACAAATCTGGTAGAGATAACAATAATAATGAAGGATGGCGATAGTAAACCCTAGATTACGGCAATATCAAAAGTATATTAGCTAGTCGCCATCAGCGACTCTTAATTTATTAGAGTAATCGACAAAATGTTCTAGATAAAAGAATATCTTGACAGCCATAAATGGGCATAATAGAAATATACAACAAAAATAAAACCATTTGTTATAGTTAGGAAAACTAACGTTAAACATTTCAACTAGAGTTAAAAGAATAAGCACGCCGACTTGCGGCCCCTAATTTAACCAACAAAGAATAAATCTCCGATGTTTAACAATAACAAATAAACTTCCCATTAATGTCATAATCTTAAAACATAGAGCAGCCCAATGCAACACGGGACCAAAAAATGGCGGTGCTCTAAAATGTAAACCCATCCGTGAAGCGGATAAAAGAGTTTCCCTATCAGACAAATGTTCTGGGTCCAACTGTGCAACAGTATTACGTTTAGCCATAGTCTTTAAGCAAAATTCAGAAGACCCAGTATAAATAAATAAAGATTAGATTTATAAAAATATAACATCCCAAACGGTAATTTTGAATGGTTAAGTCCAACAGAATTTAGAAATAAACAAAGCTAAATACATCCAAGACCAAAGTGCCTTACCTATCGATCGTAGTGCAATGTGTACTGGCCCTACAGAGTTCTGCCATTATACACACACGCTTGGGGTCATGTGTTCTCAAAGCGCGGGAAGCAAGGATGGGTAAAGAGGTAAGGGGGGTAGCACTATTCTGGAACATGCTACCAGAGACTAGGCATAATTAAAACGCGCGCCGAACAATAGTTCCGTTATCTTCCAATCACAGCTGTCGGCGCACACCCAACTTGCTCATATCGTCTGTCTATTATTTTCTTGGGCGAGGCACAATGAGAGGTGAGCAGCGAACTATGATCCCTCAGGTCAGTCTAAAATGAGTTGTGCCGCGATGTTATTATGGCGTGGAGCCTTGTCGTGACGAGTCAACTGGGGCAGAAGTGGTAAGCCAAATCATCCTCTTCTTTACGTGTTGTAACAAGGTTACAGTGCATATAAGTTTTTTATTGTTTTTTTAATCACTAAGATCCTACCTGGAAAATTTTGATTTGAATTAGACTTTAAAAAAATATTAATCGACATAATAATCGCCAATTACGATTAAATGCCAATGAACTAATAATCGCCTTATAACGATTCATCAGTGTCCGCATTAGTACACCTCTAGTGTTTAAATTTCTCTTATTTTTTTATATGGCTATATATGGTGTGTGTGTTTTATATAGCACATATAAAAAGATTGTTTTTTATGTAGCATATTTAGGTTATTGATTAATTGAGTACCAGCTGTTTCAATACTCACAAAAATGGTTAATTTGGATTTGGTATACTTTTAATTACCCAGTACTCATTATAAGACATTGTTAAGATAATCAAGTTTTGTAGATTGCATTGGGGAGGACATGCAGCACGAATGGGAGATTCTAGAACATTGTCCAGAATACTGACTGGCAAACCCATTGAGAAGAGACCATTGGGAAGACCTAGACATAGATGGGAGGATAATATTGTAATAGACCTGAAAGAGGTAGGGTGTAATAAGGTGGACTGGATAGAACTAGCTCAAGATAGTGATAGGGTGTAATGAGGTGGAATGGATAGAGCTAGCTCAAGACAGGGATGGGTGGCGTACTTTTGTAAGTGTGGCAATGAACTTTTGAGTGTCTAATGCCATATAATAAGTAGATACCAATAATAATGTTAATTATACTTAAATTAACTATAGTTTTAATTTAAACTTGTATAAGCAAACCTAATATGCTGAACAAAATAAAAATGGGCCAGGATACTTTTTTTTAGTATTATTAATATATATTATCTTTGTAATATTTAAAATTAAATAACTAAGTGATCGACCTAATTGGCATTGGCATGATCGGCAAAACAGTTGATTGACCCAGCCCTAAATAAAATCTTATGTTGAAAACAAAATATTTTTTTTTGTATTTTTATAAAAGTTATTTCCTTTAATAATCCTACTTACTGAAGTCTCATCATTGGAATGTTGATACAATTGGCTGCAGCAACAGCGACAAAAGGAACCCATCGCCCGATGAGGGGAGGTGCGGACTGGTGAAAAGAACAAACAAGAAAGAATCATAGTTTGTTGAGGAACATAACGAAAAGTTAGGTCAAGAGATGGGTCACCGCATCTTGTGAGGTGTTCAAGGCTTCAGCCATTGTGTAGATTCAAATGTTAATTTCTATGAATGCTTTAGTGGTAGTGTCTCAACCATTCATTATTTTAACAGTCAAAAACAAGAGCGAGAACTCTAAGTCCTGACTGAATTTTGTTTACATCCATTACTCTTTCAAGCAATATATTTTCCACTACCGGCTTGATAGGCTCAGTGTAGCTTCATATGCCTTATAATCCAACTTAAGACTTTTTTTTAAAAATTACCAATCTAATTTGGCCTGGCATCTTAAAATTTTAAATCCAGGCCTTATTTACAGAGTATCAAAAACATTTCCTATTATTATACAGTATACAATTTTATTTTATTTAACAGGTTTTGGCTCCTATAGTACCTATCTCCGAGATACAATTTCATTCACCAGTTGGTCTGCCCCAGGTATATTACTTCCCCAGTATCCCCCTCCGCTGGTCACCCCATCAGACCAGGATTCTCATCCCAGTCCGACGGTGCGCCCAGCATCCAGTCCTCGTCCATTAATTTATCAATCTGAAAGAGTAAATACACATTTCACCAATGATACATTTTTTGGCCAGGCCAGAAAATCGAACCCAGGACCTAAATAGACAGACATGCTATCGACTGAGCTAAGGTGTTCCTGACTGAATGTGATCCCCAAATAAACCTAAAAGTTAAGTATATCAAAACATCACAAACAGATTCCTACTAGGGATGAGACTCTCAAATTCCTAAATATATTTGAGATTCAGGGATTTGAGAAAATTTCAGATTCAAGGCTCAAATACTAAAGATTTTTTTTTTTTTCAATTTTTAAGTGAAATATGTTTTAGAGCCCTGATACTGCTTATTGGTGGTTCAGAACCAAATTTAGTTACTATTTGTATCTTTTATTATTCTATTATATTTATATTTCCTCTTATATTCTTAATTTTTTCCAAGATTCAGATTTGGGATTCAGGATTCAGAGGTAAATAGGAGATATGAATTTGTAAAGTAGTGGATTTGACCCAACTTTAATTTCTACCATTAGATTTGTTCAATCAAGAACCATTAACTTTTGATACCTAATATGTTTTCAATAGTACATAATGAGTATATGCAGAAAAATAATAGGATTTAAAGTTTAAATTAAATCAGGTTTTAGTTAAGAATGGTTGACTTGGAAGATGATAAGGTTCCAATCTGGAACACACTTCCCAAAAACACCAAATAGTGGGTGAGATGTATAGATATGCTCAAGACTGGACCGTGTCGGTGTCACCATTCCACACTAAAATGATTCTAACATATTCACCAGAGCAGAACTGGACAAGCTAATAGCATGAGCAATCAACTTTATTGAGTCCAAACACCTAGGCCACCAGTATTTCCTGTGCGGCCACCCACCTCTACTAGTTTGACACAGGTTGAATCTGATCATCTAACATAAGAGTCAGTCTTACGCCCTTCATCCACCTCTGTGAAACGACTGCAACTCAACCAAGAAACAACTTTCCAGAAAAGATCACCAACTGATCACAGAATTTGTTCTTCATCCACCAAAGCAGGCAAAGCAAGATGTCAAGTAGTTCATTGATGATGTTGTAGTCACATATTGGCATAACAAAAAAGTAAGAAAATGAAAACAAGGATTCGGCCATTTATATTTAAAAAAAAAGTGTTTGTAGCAACAAAAGAGCTGGAAAAAGATGACAATTTAACTTTTCTGCTGCGTCAACAAGCTTAATACAAAAGTCTTGTTTCATTACTTTTAATAACAATTCTTGCCAGAAAATATTGAAACATTGAAAACAAAGCAAATAGTAAATTATTATTATTATTATTATTGTTGTTTATTATTATTATTATATTATTATTATTATTATTATTATTATTATTATTATTGCGTCTTACTACCAATTCGGGTTATACGCACTTACGCTAATGTGTAATGGTAGGGTGATTGTGAGATGAAATGGAAGGACCTACAGTTTTAACGTGGAATCCGAACCACGGTGGAGGCCTGGCATTCCCCACATTCACAAGATGTCTTGTCAGAGGTGAAGGAAGGGTTTGGTAATCAGATAAATCTGTGCCGGGACCGAGGATTGAACCCCGGCCGCCAGCACAGAAGTCTGACACCTTACCCTAGACCACCAGGTCAACTCAAATAGTAAAACATTGCACAACAGTTGTCTTGAAACTGACATGTTAAATTGTTTTTCAATCAATCACAGAACAGCTGGATCCATATCGCATTAAATTCACTCTGGTGTGAGAAGTTTGTATCAAAAGCATGGGTTCAATTCACAAAGATCTTAACATGAAGGTGTTGTGAAACCATTACTAGCTTTTAGCTTGACACAAGTTGATAATCTAAGATACATTACTGATATGAATACAGAATTTTATTTGTTTACAAATTTTCATTTACATGGTTCCTACACTAAATCGTGAAAATTTCTCCATGACATTTCAAGGACTTTTCAAGGATTTTCTACAATTCCCCAAGGACAAGTGTATAAAGTAATCATGGCAAAATACACATCATTGCATATTTTCTTTTATTTAATGCAGGCTTCCAACTCCCCTACATTTTCACCTTTCCGTGCCTTTTATTATTTTTTAATGTATTCCATGATGCAACGAGTTATTCAAATAATTAAAACATAACATAAACACACTTGCAAATATGGTAATCATTGGTAAAATGTGGGTTTTCCCTTTCACAGTGATGAATTAATGGTCGAAAGAGGATGTTGTGTCTGTTCTTGATATTAGTGCACCGATATGATCAGTTGGTTTAGAAAGTGTACGTTAAATATATAAACTCTCACTGGTCATAATGTGTATATTAGTTTATGTTATGTAAATTACAAAAAAAAATAAGATTTATAAAAATGACAATAATAAAATCTAGTTTTATATTAATGAATGATTCAGTAGCTTAATAAAAAATGTAGAGGGATTCAGACACCTTATCAATTTCCTAAGATAGCTTATAAATTGTATATACTGACTTACCCCCATTTCCTCCTGATTTACTGACCCGTTTAAAAAAAAGGAGGGACAAAGAAATTTCCAGGACAACCAAAAAAATTCCAGGAAAAGATTGGAAAAATGAGAGATTCCATATCATTTACAGGCCTAGAATAAATTTTGTAAAATTCTAGGTTTTCCAGGTTATCCATTAGGCACATGAACCCTTATTTATCTATATTAATTATTTTAAAATAGTTTTATTTGTTCTTTCAATGCTGTTGAAGAGTTAAATACATTTTACCAACATAAACTATCACTAAATTTTACTATTCTGGTTAATTTGTTAATGAAACTAGTAATTTAATGTAAATGGAAGACTTATTGTTGACACTTCATGTGGCCTTAAAATAATACTTATTTGATTGAAGCCATTTCTGCCCTAGATGATTTAGGCAAAAAAGGTTTTATTATTAAAATAATAAACCCAACAGTAATGTCAAATTATAAGAATAGCATTACTTTAACTATTCAACATCTTAGCTCAGTCAGTAACGTGTCTGTCTACTGAGCTAAGGGTCCCGGTTCGATGCACGGCGTAACAAAAATATTTGTCATTAGTGAAATGTGTTTTTACCCTTTCACAGTGATGAATTAATTAATGGCCTGGGACTGGATGTTGTGCTTGTTTGATTATAAGGCATATGAAGCTATGACAAGCTTAGCAAACCGGTAGTGGAAAATATATGGCGTGAATAAAAAACTGACACAGGGCATAGGCTAAAAACAGTAATGTATGTAAAAAATATATTACTTTAACTAAAAAAATGGTAAAGAATATATTCAAGAAAATAATTTCAAATAAAATGTAAAATATTTGTGATGAAAGATCAAGCAAGAGTGCTAATAATCATGTTGCTTACCTTGACTAGACTGTTTAGTCCAATTGCTGTGGTAAGTGCTCCACCAGTAGCGAGAACATACGATGTACCCAACTGACTGAAACATATTCAATACATCAATAAAGCATAATGTGGAGCAGAGGTTGGCCCCCTTTTTTGGGCTCAATCAACTTACAAACCTATCAAATGTCTTGTACTCATACTTATTTTTTATTCGAAATATTATTTATCTAAACCTGTTAAATTTATTCCTTAAATTCATTATTTCCTCAATAATTATGTCTCTTTCTATCCAGAAAAAGAATATAAAATAAATAAAAGGTGTGTTATTGCTCAGGGACATCGTTCGGATGTTCGATGTTCCCTTAAACTTTTGCGAGAGCTCTTAGTCGGTCCGCAGAAGGTTTTCTCCTGCGGTAAGAAGTGGTTCCGTGATAAGTGACATGAGGATCTCTAAGGGTTAAGCGAGGTCGGTCTGGGTTCTTTATTAAGTCAGGAGGGTGAATTAACACCTCACAACAATGGTGTGAATACCAGTGCCGAATACTCTGTGCTGTTTGATAAGATTAAATTCAATGTTCTTGGTAACTTGTGTTTTATTGAAGAAAGAATTTCATGTTATCTGGAATATATTGTGAATATGATGAATTTGAATAATAACTATAGAACTATTCTGAAACATAAGAAATGCGGATGATTTTGAAAGGCTAGTTGCCAAAGGCAGAGCGTTTCTAGTTCAACATCATTTTGGTTTGTGACGATTTTCATTTCTATTGTAAACTAGATAGCTGTTGCCCACGGCTTTGCTCGCGTGGAAGTTGATTATATACAAATACAAAAATATACATATGTATTTACAGATTAATTTAAAATATTACGTTACGTTGATGACCATAACTTGACCTCAGATCAAAAATAATGCAAGTCCGATACAAACTTTCACCCCCTTTTTCATCCCTTATTAAATAAAATTTCCAAAATTCCTGAAACAGGTATTTATTTGTTTTACGTCAATAACCGAAATACAAAATTTTGTTATGTAACTTTCAAAATGACGGACTTTCATACATATTATCATACATATTATCATCCCCTATTTTGACCTCTTTGGGGTGGAATTTTCTAAAATCCTTTCTTAGTGGGGTCCTACATAACAAAATGAATATACAGTCCGAATTTCATGCTTGTAGCCTTGATAGTTTGCGCTCGGCGATGATGAATCAGTCAGTCAGTCAGTCAGTCAGTCAGGACATGTTATTTTATAAGTATAGAAGAATCGAGATGATTGAAGACAGCATGAGATTCCTGAGATTTATCTTCAACATCACAAGAAGAAAAATAGTTTAAAATAAATCTTGCAACTGGTTTTAGTTTTCCAAACTTCATGAATCTTCAAATAAAACTCATCCCTCCGATGATCAACGATTTTTAGTTGTTTTTCCAGCTCAGAGTTTTTGTAATCAAAAACATTAGCCACTCACCCCCTTTGAAGGATGTAAAGTGTTTAAACTGTCTTTTAAGAAAATTGAAGATTACCTTTTTGTCCAATGGCAGCAATGTAAAATTAGAATGAACCTGAAAAATTATATGGTGTGGTGAGGTGGACTGGAAAGAACTAGCTCTAGATAAAGATAGTTGGTGTACTTTTGTAAGTAAGGCAATGAGCTTTTGAGTTCCTAATGCCATAGAGTAAGTTAGCAACAAATTTAGCTTTGCTGTCTAGCAGATGCTTATCACTTGTACAAATATTCTAACCTACAATTGCCAGTTTGAAGAATCTGCCGGCTTCCTCATAAAAATGTCACAGATATTTCAGCACGTACAGTGAACATTTTTGTGGCAGTACTCCTTCCCTTTCCTTATTAGTTTGTTTCTGTTAACTACGTTTTGACTTGATCCAGAGCAGAATTAGTGTCCATTGAGAAAACATCTTCACAAAGATGCTTCAGACACACTAATTTACAGTCAAATTATTTTTTTATGGTAAATCACTGTTACTTCGCTCAGAAAGGCTATTAATGTGGAAAGTCGTTTATCATTTTATATCACAAATATAAAACCATGAGAAAAATTTAACCAAACATTATAAAACATAAACATTTGTAAATAAAAACATGTTTTGATGACTTTTCTTTTAACTTATATATCACTTTTAGTGAGATTTTTATGCAGTATTAACTTACAAAATATAAAGCCTGATAACTATGTATAAAAAATCAGATAAAATTTGTGACAGTGAATAAACCTTTCTCCACACAAATAATACATACACATATTATTGAAACAAATTGTAATTTTATAGCTGCAAATTTCTGAAGGAAGTAATAGAAAAACATTTTTCTAAATATACACATATACAATTAATTTTGTAACACATTATATTGCATTATTAGTTTGTTTTACACCACATATATTTCCCAATGATTTAAGACTTTAAATAAATTGCATTATAAAACTGATTCATAAATCATACCAATACTACAAACTTTAAATGAAACTTTTAGTGTTGTCAGCTCTTTGAAAACAAGTGAACATCAGCCTATTCAAGATTTTGTTAAAGTTAGTTTCCGGAATTCTTTTTTCGGTTTGAGGGTAAATGTTTTGTCTCGACATACTAGCTATTAAACTTATACATCTAGACATGGTTGGTCTTATTTTCTTCACAAAAAACAATCTACACACCGTTTTATTGTTACAAATTCCGAATTATATTTCCTTAATCAATTTGGAGTTCCATTTTAGTCATTTGTTCTTTGCCTTACCACTTTATATCCGTTTCTTCTCCCAAATAGATAATAACATGAAAATGAACTAATCAGATCCAAGAATTCTTGTCTTTACAACTCATTGACTTGTGTTTACAAACTGACACATCAGACAAGAAACATGCTGCTGAGGACACTATCTGGCAACACCACACTATCCTCACTCCACACATGAGAACCATCAGACAAGAAACATGCTGCTGAGGACACTATCTGGCAACGCCACACTATCCTCACTCTACAGCATGAAAAACATCAGACAAGAAACATGCTGCTGAGGACACTATCTGGCAACACCACACTATCCTCACTCCACAGCATGAGAAACATCAGACACAACGTTATGTTATGGCAACTGTAATCCTCTATGATGCCCCAGCATACCTGACTTAGACTTTGCTCACTACAACCCTTCATTGGAGACATTTCTTTATGAGAGTACAGGTAGCCTTAAAATTAGTGACAAGTCATTCAAAACATTTTTTTGCCCAAGAAAGACATAAAAA
>JBCFYV010004807.1:0-19741 GCA_039000515.1 Timema cristinae
AAAAAATTTTTTAATAAAAAAGAAAAAGTAGATGCACCCAAAATAATAAATTGAGAAATTTATGGTACTGTACTGAAGTTTTTTAAAAATCAATAACCGCACCATGGGGAATGGTGCTTTGCACCGATAGCTTTGACTAGAGGGGCAAAGGTTCGAATATTGGCCAGGAACTGAAGGGTAAATTTTAAAACTTATTTATGTTGGGGTTTTTTTCAACCTCTCCAAACAAGGGGTGATCTTATTTTAAGGCCTACTTTGATTATAATATTGAATATTTTAACAATGGGGTTTACATTATACATTATATTTTTATGCTTCCCAATTAAATTGGGCCCCCTAAAAACAAGTGTGTTAAACCACACTGATGAGAAAAAAGAAATTTTATCATGTCAAAAAATGAGAAATTTCCCTAGCACTCAATATTTTCCTAAGGGCAAAATTTTTAAATACAAAAATTTTGGACCCATTCAAACAGTTTGACACTTTCCTTTCAACATATGGGGCTCACGAACTTTCTATACACAAACGTCATTGTCCTGATCCCGACAAACAGTAATATTCAATGACACGGGTTTCCTGAAATTATCAATAAAAGGCACAAAATTGAATTTTTTGAGCTTGGGTAAAAAAAATTACAAATTACAGCTAGTGAAAAATTTTTCAATATTTTGTAAAAACAATCTAATATCATTGCTTTTTGAGGGAAAACCCCTTGAAAAAAAAACATATTTATTTGTAAAAAAGGTAAAGGGGGAGAGAATCAAGAACCTAGTAAGATTTTTGTAAAAAACAGGAACCAACCTTGATGAAACATTCTTAGATAATTTAAAATATAAAACCTTTTTAAACTCATAAAAGGATTTTGGAAACCCGGGAATTTGGGTTTTTTCTGTTTTCTCTTCTTTCCAGACCAATTTCATAAATGTTCCTTTCACAGTAACTGAAATAAAATATTCACCAAGACCTACTTCAAAAAACTTCTACAATAAAATTAACCCTTTGAAATAATTTTAATAAAAGTGTGATAAGGGGGGAGTGAATGAGTAGTTTGCGCATAACCCCAAAACAAAAATTTTAAAGGGCTCGATTTATTAACAAACAGAATTCTTCGAAAATAGTCTTTTTACTGAAAACCACACCACATTTTATCATTAATAGGCCAGCTTTTTGGGTGTGTTTGAAACCAGTTTATATAAAAATAGTGGTTTACTTACTACTCCTGTAACCTTTTAAAATTTTTTCTTAACTATTGACAAATAATCAATAGAAAAAAACCAGGCATGGTAGACACATTTCACCCTGTTCTGAACTAAAAAGGGGGGAAACTATTGCTAACAAAACCCTCCTTGCAAAGATATAATTATGAAACAACTAGAAAATGGGCCTATTACCATCTCACCCCCTTTTAAAACCCTTTTTGATTTGGAATACCCCCTTTTTTTTTTTTTCAGAGAGGGGATTGAATTAAAAAACAAAACCCTTTTAAAACAACACAACACCTCTGTAAAAAATTTTTTAAAAAAAGGGCCTAATTTCTTAAATAAAGATATTTTATTTAAAAATTTTAAAAAAGCAAAAAGTTAAAAAAATAATAAAACTCTCCTTTAAAAACCCATTTATCTTATTATGTTTTGTATTATACTATATTAACACCAATTTTTTTAAACCTACCCAGCAAAACGTTAATACAACAATTTTTGGGGTTTTAAAAAGGTTAGAGGTCCACTTATTTTTTGACAACACCAATAAAATTAGGAAATATTCAACATAAAATTAAAATTAAAAAAAATTCACTGCCACAAAACTTTGTAATTTAACGTACACAAAAATAAAAAATTCAAAAAAGGTTTATTTAGTCCACTGCCAAATAAAAATTACAATCAGGCAACTCATTTCTCCAGATGAAACGTTCCAAAAAAAAAAAAGTTTAACTTTTACTAAAAAAATTTCCGTATTAAAAAAAAAATTTTTCTATTAATTTTTTTCCGATCTTTTTAAAAATCAACAAACAAAATTTTTAAAAAAAACACGAAAACAAACGACCTTTTAATCTGTGGATGCACGCGGTATATTTTACTCTTTCAACTTTTGTAAAATGAACAATATTTTAAAAAATTTTAAAAATAAATGTTGGTTTAAAAATAAACCTTTTTTTTAACTTTTTTGGATTAAAAATATTTCTTTATTTAAATTACAGAACCAAAAGGTAAATTAATAATTCAAATGGCCATTAGTAGAGAGTTTTGTTTATTTTGATAACCCAAAAACGCAATAGGTTTTTTTCGCTGGGTTTTAAAAAAAAAAATAACTTTTTTTTGAAACAAATATTTTTTTCCTTTTTTTTGTATAAGGTTTTTCAAACAAAAATTTTTTTGGTTTAAATTATCGGGTTCAATCAATAAAGGGATATTTTTAAACATTTTTAAACTATAAACTTTGAAATATTGTAGCTATGTTTCCACATTGGTGTAATAAAAAAATTATATTTTTATTACATTAAAATCCTATATTAATAATATAATACAAATTACTAAGCAATCCCTAAGAATAGTATTTAAAAAGTGTTAAAAAAATTTTTTAGTTTAACTATAAAAAATAAATCAATCAAAAAAAACTATTCATAATCAAATTTTAGAAATTTTCCAATCATTTGGTGATTCTACGTTTTTTTATAAAAATTTGGACTTTTACCCCCTTGGGAAATTGGGAACTCAAAGATATTGCCGCACTTTACAAGTACGCCACCTAACCCTATCTTGACATTTTAATCCAATCCCCCCTCATTCCCCCCCGCCTCTTTAGGGTTTCTCTAAACTATCCTCCATCTGCTCTATCTTCCAATGTCCTTCCCCTCGATTTGCCATCAATACCCGAACAGGTTCTACATTTCCCCTTTCAAAAATTTTTTTGTCAAATGATTGTACCTCAATGTTTCACACACATTAGGGGAAATTTATGTTGGTACGGGCATACCGTGAATAATATTTTAACAAATTAAATGAAGGAAGTCTCTCATAAAGGGGAAGAATAATGCCCTAAAATGGTATTCCTAGATATCTCAGTGGAGAGCATTTATTATAATCCTAAGATTTTCCGGTTCGATCCATGTAAAGTATTATTTTTCCAAATAATTTTAATCAAAAGTAACTATATTTAAACTTAAAAAAAAAAGTTTTTAAATTATATAGTGAGAAACTTTTTGACTTCAAACATTTTTCTTCTTTTTTTTTGCAAACAGAATTGATATTTTTTCTATTATTTTTTTATGGATTTTTTTAAACACATAAAAAGAAAAGTGACAACCAGTAACATATTTTAATGCAAATTTTTAAATATTTAAAAAAAGTCTAAATCAAACGAACATTACTTTTTTCCGTGTTTTCCCCAAAAGTTTGTTTGAACTTATTATTTTTTTTATGTCCACTCACGCAGACCTGATTTTTATATTTGGGGGTTTAAAAAAAAATAAACTAATCCTCAAACCTACTTTCTGTTATAACAAACGGGCAAAAAATATTGATAAAATACACTATAATGAACGACCCAAATGTCTACCTACCATTTATGCTTTTAACTACCGCGATAAAGATCCCATTTAAAACCCGTTTTTTTGAATTTCGAGGAGGGCCCTTTTTTGGGAATGACCCGGGCTCTTAACAGTGTTTTTAAAACGCCCAGGACTATCGAAAATAAACCAAAGTTTTCTCGCATGGGTCGCAAATTAGATAAAAACATTTCAAAACCAGGGAAACGTCCTTTATAAATTTGAGGGAAAAGGGGCCCCTTGTTCGGTAGTGGTTTGAACTTTGAAGCCCCGTTCTTGTGAGTTCTTATTTGCAAAACCTTTTTAGGGCGATCATTTTTTGAGTGAAAAAACGGGCCAAACGGGGCTGGTTCAACAACTCTTCGCCTTTTTGGGTTTAAAGGGATTTTCTTAATGGAGTACATTACGGTCACTGTGTATTTTCTTCGGGAAAGGGGGGTTGGGACCAAAAACCCAAATTTTGGGGAAAGGGTTTTTTCTACCATGGGTAGCTCTTGGGGGAAGGGCCCCCAAATAAAGGGAAATGTTAAAACTTTTTTTGGTTAAAACCAATCGTAACTGCCCCTATTAAAAGCGTGGAACAACCATTAATTTCTTTGCCCCGTGTTAAATTTTAATTGTTTTTTTAAAAATGGAAAGAAGGGCGTTTCCCTTTTTGATTACAAAAAATTATGTAATTTACAAAAAAAACTAAAAAAAATTTATTTTAACGGGAATGACAAAATTTGAAACCAATTGCCAAAAAATTTTTGGGAAAAATTTAAAGTATTCGTTGATTGAAAAAACCCCCCCCCCAATGCCCCCAAACCAAAGAAACTATCTGGTTTGCGCCCCCCAAATTGGGCCCCTTAAAGTTCAAAAATATAACCATTTCGCTACCATTTTCCCAAAATTTTTTACTAAAAAATAAACGAGCCTTGTAACATCCACATTCAATGGTTCCGGGCGATTTACGAGACGGGGCCGGTTTCTATGGGCCCGGACCCCGGTTTAAAAGGTTTTGTCTTTAATAATTCTGGGTTGAAAACCCAGTAGTATTTTTTATGACCCCAACTCATTTTACTTTAGCGAGCAAACTTAAAAGGGAAAAATTTTTAAAAGGAACGTTTTTAAAAACCCAATTTCGGCCTAATTTTGTTTGAAAAAATAACAAAAATTTGGGAATTTCCCTAGAAATAATCTTATTTGATTTAAAAAATTAAAAAGTCATAAAAAAGTTTAAAAAGGGATTCCAATAATAATATTTCCTTTATTGATTAATGAAAAGTTTATTTTCAAAATTATTTTTTTTTAAAAAACCCGTCCACTAGCTGCCGGGCTAAAACCCTTTTATTTTTTTTACCTAGAATTATTATTATTTTTAAATTTTTAAATTTAAAATTTTAAATTATTATTATTATTATTTAATATTATTACCCAACCCGCGCTTACTCCCCTTTGGGGTTTAAAACCCCTTTAAACCCAAATTTTGGGGGTAAGGGAAAAGGGTGTTTGTGAATAAATTTGAAGGACCTAAAGTTTAACGTGGAACCCCGGAAACCACGGGTGGGGGCCGGCATTCCTCACTTCACAAGAATTTCTTTCCAGAGGTTAAAGGGAAAAGGGTTTTTGGAAATCAGATAAATCTTTGCCGGGCCCAAAAGGTTTTAAACCCGGGCCCGGGGCCCCCAGCAAGAAGCCCTGACCCTTCCCCCTAGCCCGGCCAGGTCACCTTTAACGCAAAATTAAAACAAAAAAAAAAGGAAAAGGGGGGGAAAAAGTTTAATTTTGGGGAAATTTTAAACCCGTATTAAATTTGGGTAAGAAAGGGGGGAAAACCCATTTTTAAAAAAAAACTCCCTGGGTAAAAACTCGCCCCCTTTTATTTCGAACCCCTTTTCTCCCGTTTTTTGGGCGGGGCCCCAAATTAACACGTTTCCATAGATAAAGTTTCCCCTAATAAAGGTCAATTTTTTTTAAAACCCGGACCAAAAATGAAAATACAAAACCCGCCCTCAGGCTTTATTTTAAACAAACCCGGCGCTAGTTTCGTGTTGAGCTAACTGCCGAGGAGGGGAAAAGGGGGTTCGAATCTGGGTTCGGGAACTGGGGGTGGTTTTTACTAAATTTTTTAAGTTTTTTTTCCCCTTTCCCTTTTCAGGGCAAATGCGGGTTCATTTCCTCTGTATTTTAAACCTTTTTTTCCCCTTCCCCAAATTTAGCCTATTACGTAAAAATTTACTAAAGCTTAAACCCGAAGGGGAAAGAAAAGTAAGGGGCGATTCAAATTAAAAGATAAAATAAAAAAAAAAAAAAAAATTTAAATACAACTAAAATATTTTTTCCTCCCTTTGGTGGAAACAGGGATTTTTAAATTTTTCAATAACGGGCTTCCCCCTAAAAAATTTAAATACTTTACTTTGCCTCCAGTAAAACTATCGGAAAGCAAAGGGGGAGAAACTTGCCCTGGGAAAAGGGGAAAGCCTGCTTTTTGATCTCCCGCCGGAGTGAAACTTAGAACCCCCCCACCCCTACAAAACTCTTTTATTGTGGGGTTCTTATTTGTTTCCCCCGGAGAGTAATCATATTTTTTCCTTTTTAAATTAAAATTTTTTTGTAAAAACCCCTTTTAAAATTTAAAAATTTCCTGTACACAATGTATTGACTTTTAGTACTAACCATAACCTTTAAAATAACAAGATAAAAAATCCTTATCTTTGATAACAAAAAAAAAGGGTACAAATTTAATTTTTCCCTTGTATTTTAATTTCAGTTTTAAAAAGAGATTTTTTACGTAGAAAAACCGCTTTTTAGCTTTTTTGGGGTTCAAAAAAGGGGAGTACCCCCCCTCGGGGGGTTCACAGGGCCCAAAAGAAGGGGTTTCTCACACTTCTTGCCCAACCCCAGAAACCACCAATTCGGGAACAGCTTTTCCCCAAAAAGCCCCCTCAAAAAAGGATTTATTGATAAACAAAAGATAATAAATAAAATTTTTATCATTTTAAAAAATAAAATAATCAAAATTTTTTTTTTAAGATATAATAGTTTTTTAAAAAAAATAAAAAAAAATAAATTTTAAGACATTATTTTGTCCCATTTTTATCACAAAAAAAGGGTTTTAAATGAAAAATAAAAAGATTAACATTTAAAATGAAAAGAAAATTTATGTTTAAAAAATTCAAAACAATGAGATAATGTAAGTGAAGTAGGGAAAATTAAGTCTGATTCAACTCAAAAAACTATTTTGTTTCTCATTTTTAAACACCACAAAAAAAAAAAAGGCATTTTTTTCACAATAAATTTGGTTGGCGAAAAAAAAAACCCAAAAGGGGGACCCCCAAAAAGCTCCCCCCAAAAGATAGGGGCACAAGGGCGGGGCCCCAGCCCCCCAATTTTTTCATCTCAATCTCTCCCGGGGTTTTTACATGGGAAAGCATCCCCTTTGTGTTTAAAGGTAATAAAATTAAATTTTTTACCCTTTTTTTGCGGGAAAAATTCTCGGGGCCCCTGGGGTTACCTCTTTGAAATCCCCCTGATCTAAGGCTTCACTTTCGCAATAGATTGACGCCAAAAAATGCGGATATGGGGTTTCCCAAATACGGGTGGGGCTTACTGAGGGTGATTTTCCTAAATATTTTTCCCCATTTATCTCCACGCAAATGGGGGAAAAACTTCCCCTAAACTACACCTTCCTCATCTCTAACCCATTAGGTAATTAGTACTTTAAGCGTATAAAAAAATGGGGAAGTAAGAGGGCCGGCGCAAAAATTAATAAAAAGGAAATACTTTAAAACCCATTTCCCCTTTTTAAAACCCGCGTCCTTAACCTTTAAAAAGTTTTACCATTTTCCCGTTTCACCTTGAAATTCTTTTAAAACTCGTGTAAATCTTATATTGCAAGTATTTGTTTTTTAAATTCCTCTTTTTTCAAGGCGGGCCCGGCCCAAAAACTGGGGTTTTCTTTAAATTCTATTCCGTGCAAACCCCTTTTCCCCCGCTTGTCATCATATTATAGCGCCTTAGGAGTCCGTCGACTAATGGGTAATGAAGTTTCAAAACCAATTTGTCGCTTCGGGGTGCGTGCGGCACTTTTATTTTATACTTTAAACGAGCGAAATGGTTTTATAAATTTTTTTTAAATAACAAAATTAAAACAAAAAATTAATATTAAAATAAAACAAAAATTTAAACCGTCCCAATTTTTTGGCGAAAACAAGTTGAAATGCTTAAACGATACTTTAATAAGTTTTTTTTTGTTCAAAGGGGTTTTAATTTTTTGTACCCTTTTAAACCCCGCTTTTTTGGGCCCCGAAAGATAAAAGCGCACCCCTAATAATCCCAAGTTTCTAAAAATCTAAATTCAAAACTGGGGAAACTATGCCCAAAGGGAAAAAAATTTTTTTCTTCGCTCCCCTTCTCTGAAAACCGGTTCCCAAAATTTTTTCTAGCTTTCGTTGTTGGGAATGTGAGGGGGGAGGGAAAAATTGGAAAATCCCCATTGTAAACAATGCGGCATGGGGGGTTTTGGGGGGTAAATTTTGACAGGCAAAAGCTTTTCCAGGGTTGTCCCACCCCTTTACTAAAAAAATTAACTCTTCCACAATCGTTTTTTTTAAAAGATTGAAGTTTTTTTAACGTTTCTCTTTTCCCCCTTTCCGAAATTTAAGCTTAAAAAAATTTTATAATAAAAGTTTTTTTCCTAAATTTAAAAAATTAAAAAACAAATATTTACAACATGATTTTATAAAAAAAGCAAAAAAATTCCTTTCTTACTTGTTTTTAAAATCAGGAAACCGGTACCACTCCTAACCCAAAACACTATCATCATTTTAAAGCAAAGGAGCTGCCCTTTAAAATTTATAAAGACCTGTAAAGCATTTTTTCTATTAGCCCTTCTACGTCCCACATTGGTTTTTCAATTTCCTTACTTGATGAACATGTTTTTCCCCATGTTTTTTTGTGATATTTCTAAACTCCTTTTTTTTTCCCAAAATTACCCCCCAAAATTAAAAAACATCTTTATTAAAGGTTTAAAATTTATTTTTTTTCTTGAGAAAACAAATTTTTTAAAATTTGACTCCCAAATTTCCCTTTAGGGTTTAAGCTTACAGTGAAAAAGGTGGAAAGTCCGTAAAAAACCTTAAATTCCGGGGCCCATTTAGCAAACGGGGGTCAATAAAAAAATTTACGCTCTTTAATTCCCTTTCGTATTTTGGGCCAAAATCCCCTAAAAAAGCTCCACCCTTATTCATTTTTTTTCCCTTTCCCCAAAAAAACCTTTACTGGTGAGCCAGGTTTAAATAATAACTTGGTACAAACTCTTGGTTGGAATGCTCTCTTTGAACGTAGAATAAAGGGGAATGCATTGTCTAGAACTATGCCCACTGTTTGATGGTATTTTTTTGGGAACCCAAGCTTCTCTCTGAAATAATTTTTCATACATTTTCCATCCATTTCTTTCGTGTTTAGTCATCATTTTTTTTCCCATAAAAAATTTAAGTCTGAAACCGGGTAAAAAACCCATTTTATTCCCCTGCTGGACGAAATGACGGGGCCCCCCCTTTTCCCCAGGGGGAAGCTTTTTTCCCTGTATTGGGCCTTCTCCCCCTTGCTTGTGGGGGAAAAAGCAATTGTTGGCCCCAACCACGTTTTTGAATTTGGGGCCCCGGAAAATTGAAACCGGGTTTCGTCGTGAAAACAATTTTCCGGGTTGCTCTTCCCCTTTTCTTTTTAAAAAGCTCTTAATTGGGCGATGTCGCCACGAAATTTAAAAACATCTCTTCTAAAAGGGCAAAGATTTAAACGCTTCCTTCAAAAGAATTTAAAGCCAATATCAAATAAAAACCCCCGGAAGTGTCGTCAATGAAAAATTAGGAAGGTCGCAAACATTATAAATTTAAAGTTTTAAATTTTCTTTAGGGAAAGGAAAAATTAAATTGCAACGGTAAAGAAAAAAAACCCTTTCTGCGAATTGCTGCTTTGGGAAAAAATATCATATTTTTCCAAAGCTTTAAAATTTGAGTAGAGTTATTTCTTTTGATTGATGTCCCAAAAACTTTCCCTTATTTTTCGAATTTTTTGTTTTAAAAGAGATTTCTAACTTAAAAGACACAAACCCGTATTTCTGCATTTTTCCATTGGGCCCCTTTAGTTTACTGAAAAAGTTTTCCCTCTTTACCCAAAATAAAGGGGTTTGGGCTCTTAACACCATTCCCTTTCTTTTCTAAATTAAAAAATTTTCCTCTTGGAATGTAATTGTTTTTTAACAAGCCGGAGATTACATAATTTTTTATATCTTAATTTTTAAAATACAAAAAATTTTTCAAAAAAATATTTAATTAAGCAATTTCAACTAAAGTTCCACAACCCTTAAAAGGTAAAAATAAAAAAAACCGGGAAACAACACATACAATAAAACAAAACCCAAAACTTTTAAAGTGATCAATAACACATATTATTCTACACAAGTACTTTAAAAAAATTAATGTTTATTTAGTTAATGTTTTGAGCTAAAAAGGAACAACGAAAACTCAGACTACCGTAACTTTAAAGACTGTGCTGGAGGAAGAAGCACCAATTTCTGAAACAAAAGACCCGCCCGGCCCTTTTTCCCCCTTGGGTATACATTTCGAAGGGGAAGGCCCGACACGGAAAACAAAAAAAATTTTTAAAAAGCTGTTGCTCAATTTGTGCAGCATTTCCTCACGAAGAAATTAGGTGTAAGGCAAGGGAGCACAACACGTTTTAAAGGGCAGATTTTAGTCAAAAGGGTAGGCTGTACAGGTTTAAGGGGAGCAAGACACAAGGGAAAAGGGTTTATTTGTTTTAATAAACACACAATTTTGAGCAGTAGGTCAACACGGTGGGGAAAACAACCCGAATCAAAACCGGGTACCCTGTAAGCGTAATGAAAGGGACTTTACCCAAACATAAACCCTTAATTTAAAAAAAAATACGCTTAAACCCTGTGCGTCCCCTTCGCGTCCCCTTTTTTGCGCCCAATCTTTTTCGTGTAAGCAAGGCTTTAAAGAGACAATTTTTTTTTTTTAAAAGTCATTCAAAAAAACACCCCTAAGGCCGGGGGAAGGTATGTAAATTTCAATTTTTTAAAAAGCTTTCCTAATACAAAAACCAAAAAACATTTTTTTTTTTGGGGGTTTCATTACTAGATTTAAACTCAATAAATTATTTTAAGATAGGTTTTTCCCTATATATATAAATATAAAATAATTTAAATATATATATATATAACCACTTTTAATAACGTTTAAATCACTTTTCACCCATTTCACACACATAAAACACACACACTTTTTAATAAAGTGGTTAAAGGGAAACCGGGGAAAAATCGAAAGGTCACAAAAGGGGGAAACTTTGAAAAAAGGGGCGCAAAGGGAAAAAAAAAACCTCCCTAATTGGGAACATGGCCCCAAAAATATCTTAAACACCCCCTTTCTCGGTTTTAGTAATTAATTTTAAATTAAAAAATTTTTGGGGGTTTTTTGGCCACAAAATGATGCGGGAATGACTATCACAATTAATGTAATTCTACAAAAATTAAACGACAAAACTGTAGTAACCCTTTCCTTGTTTGGTGTTAGAAATTTGGGTGGGGTTTTTCGATTTCAAAAAGGGGGTTGTTTTCCCTTTAAGAGGCTCAGACAAAAACAATGGGGACTTTTTTTATGCACTTAACCCCGGGGTTTGCTTCTGATAAAATACAGCCAGGGATACACTTTAACCCCCGTGAGTGAAAATAGCCTAAACACACACGCAGCTAGGTGTGCATTTAGGGAACTAAACAAATTTTTTTAGTTCATTGGCAAATGGGTTTTTTCCCGATTGCCAAATTTTTTTTCCCTTTACCCTGACAAAACTTGTAATTTAAACACAATTGTTTATTGTTGGAATGCCAGGCCTACACCCCTGGTTTTTGGAAACCCACGTTAAAAATGTAGGTCCCCCCATTTTAAACCACAATTTACCCTACTATTTTCATTATAATAAAAAATAATTATTAAATTATTTTTTTTTATTTAAACTAAAATTGCGTTAATTTAAATTTTAAAAAATCCGGAACGAATTTTGGGGAAAGAAAGGCCACCTCAGGTTAGAACGTGCCGGATCGGGGGTAAATTTTAGAACTTTTCGGTTTCCAGAGATCAAAGCCGGGAAAAAAAAATCACCTAATAAAACAAAAAAACATAATACGGTAACCCGCCTCGGGGGCGTAGTTTTGGGTAACGGGGCTAGTCCCGGGTTTAGGGTCGACGCTTTAGGGGGTTTGGGGGAAACGAAGGGTTCGAACTCGGTCGGGTGAACGGGGGGGGGTTTTTTTCAAAGGGTTTTCCACTCTCCCTTTACGACAATCGGGTTTTACTTCCTCTAAATTTAACCTTCCCCAAATTTCCCAAAAAAATTAGGGGTAAAATTTTTACTTTAAAAAGGGAAAAAACCCAAAAGGTTAGGAAACCGGTTTCTAAATAAAATAAAAATAATAACAATAAAATAAAAATAAAAATAAAAAATTAAAAATAATAATAATAATAGAAATACCAAAATAGACGCAGCAGGCCATCAATAAGTTTTGTGTTTTCGCTTTGTTTTTTAAGTTATCAAAAAAAAACAAACTTTTGCTTGAATCAAATAAAAATCCCCAAATTTACCAAAATACAATGCAATTTTGGGTTTAAAATTTTGATTCCCCATGCTTTCGCCAATAACAAATGGGACAAAATTATGAAAGAACAAATAAATAATACGTTTTTTAAAAAAATAAAAAACTTTCTAAAAAATATTTTAGAAATTTTGGCAAAAAAATAAAGTTTTTTCGAACAAGTTTAATAAAATCAATAAAAATTGGCTTAAAAAACCCAACCCAAAAATTTAAAAATAAAAATCTCTTTATTAGCTTTTAGTCCCCCATCGCAACTGATATTGTGAGGTGCAAAAAAACATCGCGTTAAATTTTCATTCAAACTGACCATATAAGGGCAATGATTAAAAGTATTATTTTGTTTTCATTTTTTTTATCCTTTTTTTTTCCCCTGATAAAAAATAGAAAAATAAATCATTGAATAAATTTTGCCAAAAATCTTATTTTTAGAAACTTCCAGTAAATATAAATAATACCATAGTAAAAAAAAAAAACTATTTTTAAAACTATTTTTTCTTTTTATCTCTTTTAAAATAACTATGGATTAAATTTTTTTCGGGTTTTTTTTTTGAGGGAATTTAAATTTTGGGACTTTTTGAACTTCTTTATATCAGCACAAAAGAAAATTTTTTAGCGGGGAAAAATAAAAAGGGGTTTCACATTTTCCCCGGAAAATTTTTTTTTCCACATAGGTCACCTTCCCCGCAAAGGGGTTTTTTTACATGCCATAATTTGACAGGGTCCGGCCAAATTAGTTCCCCTCTGAAGGGGAGTTGGGGCAAAAGTATTTTTTTTTGTTTAAAAAACATCGTTGACCAGGTTTTTTTTTGAACCCACCAACATTGGTTTCCCGAAACAAGCACTTTTTACCCCCCAAAAACCACCGAGGGTTTAAATACCAAATTTTTTTTCTTTCCAAAAATGCTTTTTTTTCGAAAACCCCCTTGGGAAAAATTTAAAATTTTTCCCCCCTTACAATGGGGGGCGATTAAAGGGCCCCCAAAAGAAAGAGTACCTTTAAAATTTTAAAAAAAAAAATATAACATGAAATAAACATTAAAAAATAATTTTTGAATGTACAACATGGGTTTTAAAAACTTACATTAAGTGATTAAATGAGTTCATGCAAAACAAACTTTTAAAAAAGAAAAACCAAACTAATATTTTTCTTCTTTTTCTAGTTTGGGAAACCCCAGTACCTTGTTTTAGCGAAATTAATTTTTGTGAAAGGGAAAAAAAAGGGATTTTTAGAGAAAAGGTATCCGAAAAATTAAATTTTTTTTTTTGGGAAAAACAACCACATACATGATTTTAATACCCTTAAAAAAACCCACTCATTTTATCAATGGGATTTTTTTTTGGGAAAACCCCCCCAAAACCAAAAAAATAATTTTGGGGGGTTTTTAAATTTCCCTTTGGGGAAATCCACTCAACAAAATAAAATGCTTTTTTTTTTGGGGAAAAACCCTTTTAACCCATCGATTCATTTTTTTCTGTGAGAATCCACCCCCTCAAAAAATGCTTTTTTTTTTTGGGAAAAACCAATTTAAACCCCTGAAGGGGTTTTTTTCCTGGGGGAATCCACTCAATCCATTAATGATTTTCCTTTTGGGAAAAAACCCATATTTTGTTACCTTTACTTGAAAGGGCTGAACGAGGGTTTAACATAAATTCCCCCTTTGGGTAACCCCTTTGGGCCCTTGCCCTTTCCAAAACTTCCCTTTAAATTGTGTTGTGAGAAAATGAGATAACAACGGTATAATGTTTTTTTTTGTCTCGCAAAAGGGAAAAGGCGGGGCCTTTCCCCCCGTTTCGGGGGTCTAAAAAGGGGCCCTGTTTCCGGAGGAAAAAGGGCCCCCCACTCCGGGGCGGAGCTCGCGGGGACTCCGGAGAATTTTTTCCACAGAGGGAAACGGTTGCCCGGGACTTTGGGTTCTCACCGGGGCCGCTCCCCCCAAACGAGCTGTTGGGCCCGGGGTTTACCCAACAGGAGAGGGAGCTACTGGGATACCGTCATAAGGGAAAGGGGCTTTCAGAGAATCTAACATTTTTTTTGTGGCCAAATTTAAAACATTCTTTGTAATTTTTTATTTTGTATTAATTTTTTTAACATTTAATGGGGAAAAGGACAGCGCAGATTACATAACTTTGACGTATGAATAAAAGAAAGTAGAAACAAAGAAGTTTTTTTTAGCTCTCAATTCCTTCTTTTGAAAATTTAACTAATTCACAAACATTCATGTAGAAAAAACATTTCATGGACTTTGGAAATAAAAAAAAAACTAAACCAAAACTTGTTCCAAATAGTCGGAAAACATTCCTGCCTATTGAATTAGAGTCCCCCTTTTGATTCCGGGGCCCGGTTTTGGAAAAAAAGATCAATTTTTTGAAAATTTTTGCTTCCCCCTTTTTACAATTTATGACTTTTCGGCCGAAGACAGTATTAATATCTCTAGTTGGCAATAAACAGTTTTGAAGTCTTGTGTTGATCATTTGGGGTTTAAAAAACGTACGTTAAATAGTCCAAAAAAAAAACATTTTTTAGGGGCCTTAATCCAAAGTTTTGATTCAAAATGAAACAAAACACCTCTTACTTTTTTCCCCCAGTAAAATTTGGGTTTTTTCAAACCCAAATGTTTAAACAAAAATACTGCTTTCTTAAAAAATTTATTTTTCCATTTTTAAAAGGGCCTTTTTAAAATTGGGAATATAAAGAGATACAAACAAATGCTGACAGTAATAACCTTTTATACGAAAAAAAAAACTTAAAAAAAAAAAAACAAAAACCCATTTAATTTTTTGAAAAAGGTTCCCAATTTTTTAAGGAGTCCCCTTTTCTCCGGGTGATTGGGGAGATTGGGGTTTAAAAACCCGGGGCGGGTTACACTTAAAGGGAGGGTTTTTTTTGAATGGGTTTTTTCCCCCCTTTCCCCCAACGCCCAAAAGCGGGTAAAAAATTCCCATAAATTTCCCCCCACTCTCACCCTACCCCATTAGCGTAATTAGTTCTATTTCTTAAAAGCCCAAAAAGGGCGTAAAAAAGTTGTACAAAAAAAAATCTTTGTTTGGCCCTCGGGTAAAGTCCATTCGCCCAAACCAACATGGAAATGCGGAAACAAGAAAAGGTTTAACTGCTGGGCAAATTTTTTGGGATTTAAAAATTTTACAACAAAAACCCTTTGTTTTTTTTTTAATATTTTTTTTTAAAAGAGCCCACTGAAAAGCGTTGCAGAGGTTTTAAAAGCGGCTTACATTTTTTTTTAATTTTTTGGGGTTTCCACCCCCGACATGTAAAAGGGGGAAAATTTTTGTTAAAAAGTTTAAATTTTAAATGTTTAAAAAAAAATTTTTAAAAACTTACATAAAAAAACCAAAAAAATAAAACCCAAAAATGTTCTGTTTTTGATCATATTAAAACATAATTTTTTTTTGATATAGGAAAAAAAAAAAGGTTAGAGCAAGGTTTTAAACCTTTTGGTTTTCGATTTCAGAAGATGTATTTTTCGCGTAAACCGCCCGTTAAAATTATTTTTATTTTAAATTTTTTTATTTAAGCTCAACATTTAAATTTTTTAGTGAAAAAACCGCTATAATTTTCTCTAATTTTTTTGAAAACGATATTAAAAATACAAATAAAAACTCTGCAATTTCCAATGTCTCCTATGTACACTTTTAAAAGCGTTTTTAAACAATAAAATGGGAACTTATCAAAAAACCCGTTTAGGAGGTTCTTTTTGTTTAAGTGGAAACCGTAATTCTTCGTTTAAAAAAAGTTTTTAGAAAAAAAAATTTCAAAATGGCTCCCTTCTCTCCATAGATTAAGTTTGTGGAACCCAAACCGAAACAAGGTGGTTGACAACTTCATAGAAACCATTTTTGGGTTTGTGTTCATGCGCATGTATTTACAAAATAAAACCTTTTTATTTTGAAACTAAAAATTAGTATGGCTCTTTCTCTAAGCTTTTTTAAAAAAATCTATAAGGTAAGTGCGCCAAATAAGGCCATGGTAAGGATTAAGTCGTTGATAGTTGATTGTTGCTGGATCCAATAGTTTTCAAATTAAACGTACTTACAGATTTATTGGTGTGGAAAAGGAAAATAATAAAGTTTTGGTGGAAATGTTATTGGTGGTTAATAATTTCGTTCTTTTAATAAAAGGCAAAATGCCTTATTTGACCATGGGTTCCAAATAAGGCCAGTACTTAGTTTTTATAATTTTGGAGTGGTTAAAAGGTGATAAAGTTTTAAATTAATGAAACAAATGATGGATGAAAAATAGTTTACTAAAGGGGAAAGAAAAATCTACTTCTTTTCGGTCCACCTCTCTCCTTTTTGGCACCATTTTTAGTATCTTAGAACATACACACAAAAAAAACTTTTGTGCCATTTTTTAGATTCTAAGAACAAACATTAAATAAAATAATTACTAAACATTGTTAAAGCAAGAAAATATTTAACAATCCAACTCCTGGCCTTACAGGGCAACATATGATTATTTTAATTTTTTACCAGTAAAAATCATAACTGAGATGCTATTATAAAACTCTTTATAGATTTTGAAAATAGTTTAATACGCGCTAAAGAAATGAACAAAATATATTATATTTTCATAAATATACTCACAGCTATAAACAAAAATGTACTTACCACCTGATATTATCGGCGAAATTATCTCCGGTCACAAGCCTTACTTCCTCTCTACATTGACGCTCACTGAGGGTGAGGATGAGGACCAACAATGTTGATGTTTCTTATCACTCAGAGAGCATACCAAACAAGGAGGTGATGCCTCTAGTGGGATTATTCGCCTGTTCTTCATAAACCATTAGTTGGCTATAATAGAATATATGGACTTTTTTTTTGTGCACATACCTTATTTTAGTGGCGATTATAACAAGAATACATGTGTGAATATAATACTTTTAACTACCATTTCAAGAACATAATATCACTTGGTGCCACAACCACACAACAAAAAAGTAATAGTTTTATTAATATACAAGATAGCTGTTGCCCGCGGCTTTGCTCGTGTGGAAGTTGATTATAAACAAATACGAAAATATACATATGATTTACAGATTAATTTAAAATATTACGTTACGTTGATGACCATAACTTGACCTCAGATAAAAATAATGCAAGTCCGATACAAACTTTCACCCCCTTTTTCATCCCTTATTAAATAAAATTTCCAAAATTCCTGAACACGTATTTATTTGTTTACGTACACATAACCGAAATACAAAATTTTGTTTATGTAACTTTCAAAATGACGGACTTTACATAACTATATTATCATCCCCTATTTTGACCCCTTTGGGGTGGAATTTTCTAAAATCCTTCTCTCTAGTGGGTGCCACATAACAAAATGTAATCATACAGTCCGAATTTCAATGCTATGTACCTTGATAGTTTGCTCGCGATGATAATCAGTCAGTCAGATCAGTCCAGGACATGTTATTTTATAAGTATAGATTATATAAGTTACGAAAAAGTCAACTATACAGTAGGCCTAATCCTTAAGGAAGTATTATTTTAAGTGTTTATTAACACTTTTGATTGATAATATAGTTTATTAAGAAAATAAAAACTATTTTCACATTAGTGACTTTCATCAATGTTTACAATAAAAATCTCTGCTAGCAGCAGTCACTTACCTCCACTCTTATGTCGAATGGACTACCCTCCCTCGTTACTATAGGCCTAAAGATGTCATACTAAGCAGTTACCTAGGTTTTACTAGTTTAAATTTATTAGTGACCACTTCTCATGCCTTAATATCTTAGTGCCCACGTATCTCCGGTCAGTGCCGTATTCAGCGGCAAAGTCCAGGGGGACGCGTTGGAACACCCGTACACATCTCGATGACGAATGTTGCTATTGGTTGTCCTCACGCAGAGCGGCACGGCCTGTTCCCCGTCACTCCGGCTGAGCGTCTCTCACGACAGCGTGTTCACCGCCGAACAGAGGTCGTCCCACTCGAGCTGTGAGGACCTGACATCGGCCAGAGTTCATCCTCGCTTCTCCATCCCAGCAGCTGGTGTTGCCAGGAGTCAGGGTGAGTCCACTGGTTCCTTCACTGCGCCAAAACGGCATAAAAATTACCCTTTATAATATATAGGAAATAAACGTAGAGTAGCCTAAATTAATACAAGAACTATCAAAATTAACAACTACGGAACTCGTGATCTGGCGTATGAATACTTAAAAGTAAATTTAGAAACTTTTTGAACCACAGGCTAATGTTCTTCTATGGCGATCTGACTATACTATAGCTGAAGGAGTGTTGCGAATGCATGTTTTTACGTCAGCTTCTGACTTCAGACCATTGAAATGTGTGGTAAAACCCAGGTTTTTTTTACTCTCAAAGATTGCAAGTAATTTTAATAAAAACAGTTAAAATATATTAAGTGCCATATAAAAATTAAGAGCAGGCTAAGACTTTCTATTCAAAAGATATACAATTATGTACACTCCGTTCACGGTGAACGCTTACAGATTTACCTTGTGGGAGTCCTCTCTTGGTCTATAATATAATCTACATCATAATGAACCAAGCAAAGTAACCTTGAAAGCTCAGACAGTGGCCACTCATTCTGAGAACCATCGGTTTAGATCCCATTGGGATCAACATTTGATCACCCACTTCGGGCTGCATGGGCTAAGGCGCTACTCTAGTATTAGAATAGACTGCCGATGATGGGGAGATTATGGTTCGATCCCAGTCGGATACACTTAGGGTAGTTTTTCCTAATTGTTTTCACTTTCTCCACACAAAAGTGGACACATTTCCTCTAAATTCAAACTTCTTCATCCAGAACCCATTACGTAGTTAGTACATAAGTAGTAAGACACAGCGCCAAAAGATATTTAACATTCATAGATGCAAGAGATGATATGATATGAGAGACTCTACGCTATACTGTGTGATTCAGGCGATATCAACTACATTTATTTTGTGATACCCGCCTAGTTAACATATTTTTTATAAACTTATGTCTTTAGTTTTAAAGCGTGTTAAAAAATATTTTTGTATTGCTAATTTTAAAAACAAAGTAAACATATCTACTTACAAGTATGAAATTTCTGTGGAAATCAAACTCCACAATGCAATTATCTTCTTTATTTCACCTCGTTTTCAAGATCACTTAAGTGTGTCTGTGTATAACCTAAACCGGTAGTAAGCCATAGTGATAAAAAACTGAAGGGAATTTATTTTACTGATGTAGTTATTGCTATAGTGACAACAATGATTATTTGAGAGGGGAAGCTTACAAATGTCAGCTTCCAATTCTAACTGTAATTTAAAATAATCCCTTGTACAAAAATCAAGTTCTTAATTCTTAAATGTCATATTTTTAGAATTACTGGCAAGATTTGTCCAAGCAAGGCCGTCTGGGGCTTTATAGTTGTCTACACTTCCAAAGGATTATATCATCCCAACATTGAATTACCATCTCTTTTATTTTGTCAAGTAAAATTGGTAACTAAAACTTCAAAATTTGGGAAAATTTCTTTATTCAATTTCTATGCCGTTCATGAAATACACCCCCATAACACCA
>JBCFYV010004808.1:0-20160 GCA_039000515.1 Timema cristinae
GGGGGAGGGCCGACTACTTTGGTACTACCAACCTCCTAAAACACATAAAAGGGGGTTTTCATTTTTGTGGGGGGTGCCACCGCATTTGTGGCAGCCGTCAAAGGAATTGCCTCGAGAAAGAACAAACAAAAACCTTGCGCGCCCCCAGCTCTCCTCAGTGTCTCAGGCCTCACGCTCTGCCTTAGACACTACTAACCACAAGATAATCCTCTAGAAAACCATGTGCTGAGGAAACAAAATCTACTGTTGATTAAAATTTAAACTTTAGGTTTTATTTAATAATCATGTATGGTAATAGTTTTTAAGGGTTTAGACCATACATGTTGATAAATAACTAAATATGTTTTTTATAAACTGCACTGTTATATAGAAAATTGTAATGTTTACCATTTTGTATTACAATCCCACCGATGGAAATAGGTGGGCAATATTTTGTAATTCAAATTTTTTATTTTAATTCAAATTGTTTTTTTGCTCTAAAATGTTCCTTAAAATACCTTGATTCTCTTAGAATAGACATTTGTACAGTTTCCAGAAAATACAAACATATTTTTTGATGCTGCAGTGATAGCTTTTATACCATAATATTAATGTTATTTCATAAGTACCCGGTTTTTAAATAATATCTATCAAATTTGACAACTGCAGCATACATGACTTGACAAATTAATACGTGAAAGTTGAGGGGTTAACTTTTTTTAGCTGTCAGATACGTCCATTCATAAGAAATTGAGGTATAATTTTCATATCTACTCTGCTAAATCTAGACTATCTTGTATGTATTTTCCTGTGTTTTTTTACTGAAATTTTTTCAGCAAAATTATTTTGATCTCACATTAATTATTATTATTAATGATGATGATAAAATACATAGCTTTTTCAACTATTGTTTAAAGTTTTTTAATCACTTTTGTGATCCACCTGTTTAGTGTTTTTGATCCCAATGACGAGTCATTGTGTTGACCCTTTGAACACAATTATGATAACATGCCCGAATATTAATTTGCAATACATCAGAAAACTATTTATTAACTAAAAGCCTAGGACTATGATTGAAACAGATAACATGTTGCTGTCAAATTTAGAGCACACTAACAAACTTGTTTAAAAACAGTAAATGGAAGGGGTTTTTCTCACATTATTTTTTTTAATTTTTGTTTCGGAGTATTTTTGTGCAATTTTTGTGAGTTTCCCCCTATTTGCTATGCCACTAGGTGAAATAATTAATACTGTTAATAGCAAGCAAACCGGCACTAAATCATACAAATAAATCACATTCTTTAGCATTGCCAATATCACTGTCCTTTCAGTGCTTACAAAAAATTGGGAAACATAATATGCAAGCGCATTGTGAACAAATGAATGGGGGAAGCTAAAAATTACAAAGGGGAAACAAAGTAAAATTTTGAGTAATTGAGTTTTGGAAAGAAAATTGAGACCTTTTCAATAGCAAAAGAGCTGTCCACAATGGTTGTACGAATTGATTTATTCTTGTAATCAAAAATTGGCTAAGTGCAGCCCAAAAAATATGAAGGTCAAATTTTCATTCAGCAGTCTGAGCTGAAAGTTATTGTGGATACTCTACCAAGGAAATTGACTAGATTAGATAATCAAAATGAGGAACTGCTCAGCAAGACATTAAGTATAGAAAAACTATAATTCGGCTTATGTTTCTATTACAAACTAAAGGTAAAATTTAGGTCAAGAATGAAGAAAGTTTTAACAGATTAAACAGGAAACCAGCGAACCTTTTAATACTTCATCCATGGAGAATCACGCGTTTTCAGAAGTAATTACAATGTATTGCTTTTAAAACTTTCTTTCTTTAAAAATACCAACTCCATTGTATTTGAAAAAGACAAGTCGGGACAAGAATAGATCGTAACCTTTAATGATGACACAATGGCTTTCCTGGCGCCAGTTTGGCGGTTAAACAAGACAGGTCAGGACAAGAATAGATCGTGACCTAGAATTTGGGTGCAATGGGTTTTCCCTGGCGACAGTTTGGCGGCCCAACATGATGAATTGAGACAAGAATAGATATGAGGTCATTGACCTGGGCAACAGGTTTTCCCTATGACGTCACGCAACAATGGGCCGGTTTGGTGGGCAGACAAGACAAGTTGGGACACGTAAGGGACAAACAGTGAATAAACACAAATATTAAAATATATATATTTATTAACAATTAAAGACATCATACATAATATTTTTATACATTTTTACGGGAATGCTTCATATATTCTTCTTTACTTTTTTTCTACTTTGTCTCTTAAATGTAAAATTGTTTTTAGTCACAACCCAGCATGTAATAGCCCCAAACCGACGACTTGACGCGTATAGTAGGTAGCACTGATAAGATCCAGGTTTCTGATGTGCGTTTCCACCATAGGCTGTTAATAGGTTGACCCCCATCCGTCGATTCTGTTAACGTGTCGCACAAAATCCACGACGAGTGTGTCGATCAAATCGTTGCAATATCGTGCGACGGGTGTCGACCACATGTCCCTTTGGTTTGACGGCGACGTCGATGAGGCCTACACATCACAAAGACGCGCCCAGCTGGGTGCTAGATGGGCGCCCCATTGAGTCCGGCGTCTTGTTTCTCGCTGATGACAACCATACGGTCACCGCACATGCGTCTCAGAGAGATTTCATGATTAGTCAGACTAAAAATTCTGAAAAGGTTGCGTGTTGCTGAAAAACTTCATATACAGACTTGTACTGTGAAGTTTCTGCCACTCTGTAGGGTTTTAAACACAGCACATTTCCCTCCGCATTTTCTAGCTGGATATAGGCGTAAAGTTGTTTTTGACGCTCATGCCAACGTTGACTCGCTTGCGTCGATCCATCCAGTGGGAACAAAGTGTTTGAAAATACTGGTGATGGCGAGTGGCTTCACCGGCTTTGCTTTGCTGCCAAACGTCTTGACCTTCCATGATTTTTAGCTTTTATGGTGGCAGGTCGCCGAGACGCCCCTTTATAGGCGCACGCTGTTTGGACGCGACCTCTTGAAGGTGGCAGGACCCTACAGTCTTGAAAAACCTGTTGTAATATCTCACCACCTTAGCGTCGTTGGCTGTATGTTTGGGTGGGCGAGAATTGATTAGGAAATTTTTCATTGGAATGTTCTGGGCACGATAGAGAAGGTACATGAGACAGTAATGGCCGAAAACGTCTGAGGCGATGCTTTGAAGTTGTAGCGTGCTATAGGACGTGCGGGAAGTTTTTTTTTGCGTACAAACCCCAGATGTGACTTTATACGGGCGGACAACCATAACTTTCAAAGTATTCCCCCTCGCCGTTCTTGTCTATAAAATAGCGACCCAATGCGTCCCAGGCTTGGTGTGTGGAACTGTTTTGGGATGACTAGAGTGGCGGGTTGAGCTATTCTTACGGGTAGTTGATCAGCAGGAAAACACCCGACTGTACAGAACGAACCACGAGTTTGTTTCAGCGCACATATTATGGGTGCGTGTCCATATTCAATCATCCAATCTCGAAGTCCCCAAACGATAGAGGCTGAACAGAAATTCCATACGAACTATGTCCCAAAGCACATGTGCGGCCCAATTTAATGTTTCAGTGACGAACAACCTCTATCGTACAGATCTACGATGGGTGTAGACGTGTATTTGACTAAAAACTTTATTTTCTGCCCCCTTGACGTAGATGGTTTCTGCACGCGTTGTGGCACGGGAGATGGGGGACCCGAGCGGGCGGTAATCCACATCACCGCTATCCCAGGGAATACCGTGCAGATTTTTGACGATATAGTGGGCTTTCTTTCGAGCATCGGTGGAAAACTCCTCGATAGCGTGTGGAGGTTTTAACACCCAATGTTGAAATAATGTACCGCATACAGATAAAACACTCATTTTCCTTAAACGATAAACTCTTTGTGGTCGTCGATGAAGCTCTGGAAATCCACAATGACGTCCATGGCTTAAATGAAGGGGGGTAAGAGGCGGAAGCCGTTTATATTAACTTCCATAATGGGTCACGACGTTTATGTTCCCTTGTCAAGGGGGAGATGTTGGCAAACTACCCATACACGATACAGTTTGACGGTTTCAGTGAGAGCTCTGGTGAAGCTCACTTCGAGTTCAGAGAACCGTGCCTCGTCAAATTTCCCAATGCGATTTCATTTGGGCGACAGTTTGGGGTGTGAGATCGAAAGCCATGAGATAAATATCCCTTGGGGAAGTTTCTCGTGTGATGTCGCTACCTTCGTTCATGAAATGGATACCCGTTCCAAAAACGTGTTGTGGTAGGACAGATTTTCAGAGTTTAGTTTTATTGTTTAGTAATAGAAAATTACATTTAATATAGAAACATATTTTTTTTATCCTAACCTACTTGCCCAATACCTAAATGTAGGACAGACATTGTGTCCGTTTGAAAAATCGGGCTGTACCCCGTTTCGACGGTACTTGTTCCCCTCCACGTACAGCGAGAAATGGTTTCTGCCGTAGGTTTGAAAGTTGAACGGTTCTTAAATGGCGTCTCCGTTGAACGCCGCGTTTGATACAAATCCCACGGTGCATCGTTTGGGTAATTGCCCCGGTGAATACGTTGTTCAGTGATTTCCCTTATATGCCCGTAGGAAAGTGATTGTTTTTACTTCCACACGGGCGATAGAATACTTTGGGGGACTGACGTTAATGCTTTGGCATGTACCAACAGTATGAAAGTGATACTTTGACACGTCGCACAGAAGGCCGGCTTCAGCGAGTGAACCCTTTGAGTGAGGGAGTTCACGGACGGCATAAAACTAAACCATCTTTGGAACGGACCAACTTGACTCTGAGTTCGGTCCCTTTTTAAAAAGGGTGTTTCTCTTGGTTAAACACGTCACCGTGTAGATCCCCCCAAAAGATCCAGCCTCTTACTTTTGGGGTGATACTGCGACAGGCCTCAAATCCCTTGTTCCCAGCGTTAGCTTCCTCAGAGGTTCCCGGGGGGCTGTCTGCGAACCACTGACCGAAATCAAAATGTTCTTTTGGCTTCACTGTTGTAATTGAGCGCGTCTCAATGTACGCTCATAGGCATACGTGTTCTGGCGGTGAGACTAGTTTTTGGTTTAAAAACACATCCACCTGTGTGAATAGCGAATGAAAACCAGTGATTGACGGGAGCGATCTGATCCACCTCGGTGAAAGCACCACCGTCGGTTTCATGAATGGCCGCCCTGAGATAGAGCATAGTCTAGGAAAGATCGATATAGAACTCGCCTTGTTAGGAACGGTAAATTAGATGGGTGAATCATCGGTGAGGAAGACGGGGTTTTGAGTGGGTGGCACGGAAAGAGATCGAGTTCACTGCTGGCACACTCGCAGGACTGGGGTGTAGAAAACGACTTTTTTAACTGAAAATATCTACAGCTTATTTCTTGACCTTCTTACGTCGGGTGACGACAGAAGACTGACGTCGTTGCTTTTTACGACGCTCTTTATAGCCTGACCCGGTCATCACATGTTATCTTATGTTCAGACTTGCGTTTCAGTTTTGTTCCAGCCTCGCTGCACGTTGCCGTAGGGCCTCTTTGAAAGGACGCCGTTGATTGGCAACGTGGGAGAGTACGCCGATACCCGATGAAGCGTCTGTTTTCCAATTGCTTTAGCGCTACTTCACAGCAACGGTACGACGCTTTTGAAAAGCCACTGAAAAAACATCCTATCCCATGCCTTTTTGGGATAGGAACACGTGATAGATCGAAGATATTTCTGTTCCACCTGGTTGACGTAGTATCTTTGGAAAGGGACAGTTCCTGTTGATCAGCGTCAAAAATCAAGTTTCACGACACTTTTCCAAACTCAAATGGTACAGGTTCACCCGTGTCTGTTCTTATTTTGATTTCCAAGCTTTCTCTTTTCCTTCTAAGCACAGGCATGTAGTGCAACGGATCATAGCTAACTGTCTTTTTGTATGCCGTAGAGATAGTTTACGTTGTTGATACCGACTTTACGTAACAGCGGTGCCACATTGTCACCCACGGGCTGGGGCTCGACGATATCCGTGTTAGATGAAACATTTGCGAGGGCAAGCCTAGTAAAAGTTGGCGGCGACGGTGACTTTGGGACTTTGATCAGATTAGTCTGAGGATCAAAACAGAACTGAGGCTTGTTGACTTGATAGAGTCACCCAGCTGTATATTTGGGGAATAAGAGATAACGTCCACTTTTTTGTTGGGGTTTGTGTACTTGAATACAACCCCGGGAATCCTCTTTAAACGCCTCTACGTCGTTTAGAGTTTTTGATCATTCATGGATATGCTGTAGTTTCCAGGGGGATATGATCTTGAATTTTTGTTCCACCACCATTAGCGTCCACCCAGTTGTACCATACAATATTTTGACCCTGGGGTAGGGTGGTGAAAGAACACGGATATTGAAAATCAGCCAAGCGACTTCCCCCCGGGCCTTAAGTGTAAGACGGTAAGGAATTTCGTGGTGAAATTCATGAGGGTATTTATCGGAAATATCCCATAGAGCTGTCGCTCGGCAACGTGTTGTAAAACTGATCGTTCATGGTGGGGCACTGACTTAACTGGTTGGAATCCAAGAATTAAACTTGGCGGGTAACCTTTCCACTGCACGTACACTTTCTTTCTGGCGCCTTTCCCCTTGACACGTAGTATTTTATCAACTTTAAAATTTTTGGGGGAGACGTACGCGTTGCAATTCGGGTTCGTAAAACGTTCCCTCCACCTCCTCGCCATCAAGATCGGTTTAGCCTGTAGACAACTGGTTGTCGCAACACGACACTGTTGACTTTAAAAATCTCTTCGCTCCAATTGCTTTCGTACCCTTTTCAAACAGAAATTTGGGATTTGCTAATACGCACCGTTTCACCTACTTTTATTTTCGGTTTTCTATTCGAGTTGGACGCCTTTTGCCATACAGATATCTTTGACTTGAAGCACATAATTTCTGAACCGTTGTAGGTGCCATCTTGATACTGAATGTTTGCGCCGTTGTAAGCGTTGACTAGATCTTGGAGGACGTCCCAATACCGATAGTGTTATTTTTGGTAAAGTAGCACCACATGCGTCCTTTCAGAGCTCTATTAAATCTTCCACAATGCTTGCCTTCACGTCCGGATTAGGAGTGTGTAGTAATGCACAAACCCTTTTTGCTTGAGAAATTTCCAGGCTAGACGGCCGTGAACTTAGTCCCCTTATCCGTCTGTAAACTTTGGTTTACGGCCGCTTTTAATTTAAAATGTCCCGAATGCGTCTTTCACGACGCTCCCCGTCTTGGATGGAAGCGTCTTTCCCCATGCCATCTTTCTAAACCGACTATGATGGTGAGCAAGTAAAACTGTACCGTCGTTGTATTTTATGAGACTTTTGCATATCGTTGAGATCGCTTGCAAGATCGTCAAAGTTTGACCCACGTACTTGTTGCGTGGACACTTTTTTATCACCGCTTGTGTAGGGTTTTAAGCGTCCTGCGCACGAAGCCATTCTCGTACTTTTTCGGAATCTTTCTTAGACGCCTTTAAAGAGCGACGCCGCCCCTGCAAACCCTGCAGGATGAAAGGGTCGTAGTAGATGTCAGCTAAATGGTTCCATTAAACTCGGGAAAGGCAAGCCAACTGTTTTCATCCACCCTCTTTAGTTTCTTCTTCTTCTTAAGCGTTGCGAAAAGTGTAAGTGGTTTTTGGTATGGCATTTGGATCTCTAATGGGTGCCAGACGTTTCGTATTTTTACAATAAATTCTTTCGGGGCGTTTATTTTTTGCAGCACCGTAAGAAACTGTCGCCACCCGACGGTTTTGCTTGTCTTCTTGCTCTGACCAAATCGTTGAATAAATCCACAATATTGGATCCACAAGAGCGTATCTTGAATACTCACTTCTTCGTTGAGTCCCAATAGATGCCGCCTCGGGAAATAATATGTTTTAGTAAAAGTTCAGCTTTTTTACGTGTCCGTGCTGGTACAGTATTAAGTACAGTGCGATGGGAATCACAGACACTTCAGGAGTGGTGGTGGGATTTTTAGATGCGGGGGGTGTTGACTAAAGTGTAGATATGCTGTAGCACTTGTTGTAAAAAGTCAATTTATACTTTTTCGTCAAGATTTGAAGCGGGATTTTTTTTCCCTTTCCTTGTCCAACCGAGACTACTAGATTTGTTGCCGATGCCACTTGTTGGGGGTGTTGCTTGTAACGGTGTAATGTTTTTCCCGGGGGCACCAATATCATCTTTTTCATGTGTTCCATTATTTACTTGTTGAATAAGAACTGAGGACACCGCTGATTAAAGGGGCTAAAATAAGGGGAAGAACGTTCCTCCCTTCTGAACGAGTAGTCGTCTCTTCTTCTTCCAGCACTCTCCTCGTTTGACCACTTGCGCAACACCTGCTTGTGACACGTAACTTTGTCTTCCGCGCATTTTTCAATGGCACCCGCCCTTTTAAAGTGTTGTAGGCACACTCGCAAACAGAGTCAATCAGTTTCTTGTCGGCCGTTTTCAGCAAGGCGATAAGTTGTTGCGGGTTCATGCGATACATCGCATGTAGCAAAGGGCCTCTCCAGCACTTTGGAACTCATGGTTATGAAATGATCTGTAATCGGGAAGTGTCGATGTTTTTATAGCTTTTTCGCGGGAGATACACGCAGCAGCCGACATTTGTGGGGGGTTCTATATCTGAACCATTCTGGTGTACCTTGTTTGAAATATAACAATATATACCCGTGAGGAAACTTGTAGCATCAGTGTAAGCCTCTTGTAAAACACGGGGATTTTCAGGACAAACTTGACGTGCAAAGGTGTTTAAAACGAGCTTTATCCCTGGGATTTTTAAAAAGCACGATATAATTTTGCGTTTAAGGGAAATTTCTCTTTGGCCCTTGCCCTGGTGGAATATATTTTGTGTAAGGTACATGACGCTAATATTTTGATGGGGCATCCTTTGGTGAAAAGATCGACGACCACTTCGTTGGCTTCACGCATCAGGTCGTCCAGGCTAATCAAATGGGAGAGTCATTACAGATTCATCCATTTCCGGGAAACCCTTACAGAATATGACGCGGAGACTTGCCCCGTCTTGTCCAAATCCCGTTGCCATAAAGAATAATACCATGTGATTTTATCAAATTTAACTTCACACATTGTGTCCAAGTGACGGGATTAAAATCTGCTACAAAAAGTGACTTTCTACACCGGAAGGGCTGCTTATGAGGGCCCAAAATGGATTTTCAACTTGTCCATAATGTTTGAGACTGAGCTTTTTGTGAATATTTCAAATATTTACTAACACAAACAAACAGTGTTTTACAATATTTATTTACAATGATGAAAAGTATACTGAAATATTTTCAATATATATAATATATTTAACATAGGGGGGAATAGTGGCCTTGGTACTAAAAATGGTTCAATATAATATATACATAGAGCTGTTTTAAATTTTAAAATAAAATAAATTATATTCAAACAGTTTATTATATTTTACTATAATTAAAATAAATATAATTTACAAACATTTATTATATTGACTAGATTTAAAATACACACACACATATATATATAATATATAAATATATATATAATATACATACATACAAACATTTATTATAAATTGAAATAAATTAAAATATATACAAACAAATTTGTTGACTAGGAAAAAAATCAGGTAGTTGGAGGATTGTACTTGCAAATAAAAAATATATAAAAAGTAGCCTGGGTGAATAAAAAAAATCAATAAAAAAATATGCGTGTTTTCATGCAGAAAAAAATATGAAAAAAAAGCTCAAATCTTTGAAAAATGGTATGTCAGTGGAACTGTCTAGAGTGAAAGAAAAAAAGTTATTATTCAGCCCGTCTAAATGATCACCTTTTAGTCGTGGCGAGTGCGTTTACAAGGACTCTGATACCCAAACAGCAAAGTGTTATAAAACATCGGTTTTTCGACTTTTGGTGTACACGGGGCCCTAGACTTTTTAGTCTGCGAAACGGTACATACAGCGCAAGACCTTTTCTTACAATTTTGTGCGGTATCTGTGTGTATCTTTCCGCAGCTTCTTGTTCAGTGACCATCGCTTTCAAAACGTCAAACTAACGTCATTCCGGTTGCCATAGTTTTATGGTGATCCGGCAAACCCTTTGCACACCGTTTTTGTTTTGGTGGGATCGCCACCAACACCAAAATCGGTACGCGTAATTCTTGGGACCGCCAGATACAAAGGGGCCCAATGTAGCTTCCCTGACCGTAATGCGAAATTCATCAGTGAGGTCACCTAAAAAGTCTCAGGGCGGTGGGCTCCAATCCCCCGCACAGTGTGATAAATTTTAGCAATCTAGCTGAAAAAAACCAAATTTTCAATTGAACCAAAAGAGTGAAACTCTGTTTGTATCAATAATAAACATCCTAAATGTGTATCTGCGTGATTTGGTTCCTCAAGAAGTGCGCGGCATAATGCTGAAACTTGCCCGAACATGTCTATACTCGCACTTGTCATGCGCACCCAAACTCACTCTGTTCAGTCCTTTAAGTTCGCTAGGGCCGGTGTACATCCTCCGTGTTCTCCAGTGTCTATACATATTAGAGTTATTATTTTCATTGTTTTAACTTATTATTAAGTATGTTAAACTTAGAAACCCCACTTAAGATTCCAATAGAGAGGGGATAGGCTGAATAAATAGAAGAATATTAGAAAAATAATATTATGAAAATTAATCTTTAAATTAACAATGATTATATTAAAATAGTGAAAAAAAACGTTAACCAATGATACAACAAGCATGAGATAAGTTAGATAAAAAAATGAATAAATTGATTGATTAAAATAAATCCATGCTATAACATTAGATATTAAGCCAATTGGTGACCATCATCAAAATAAACTCATAAACAACATATTTAAAAATTTTTTTCATTATTTACAGAATGAATCCGTCAATTACTCGTAAATCCTTATTTTACATATGGGGGAAAATTCGAGATTCGAAGCCATTTTAGCTTTTATTTTGCAAGAATTGGACAACTCATCGTTTTCTGAAAATGCTCTAAAAATATTAAAGCAACAATAAGGAGTTTTTGTCAAAAAATTGAAAAGAGATGGGATAAAGTGGCAAGACATAAAGAGCGGGTTTCCGAATGACTATTCGTCCTGGCTTCAAGGAGATATTACATTTCCTGCGGTTGTGTTTCAAGCTTTCCCCCCAAGTACTTCATCGTCCTGGCTTCAAGGAGATATTACATTTCCTGCGGTTGTGTTTCAAGCTTTCCCAAGTACTTCAACACAAGATGGTGCCATTAACAGGCCTGGTAGGCCTAAAAAGCTTTTTGGTACTGTGGTCCTAAGGGTAGATCACTAAAAGTAAAAGGGCTTCTTGACTCAAAAAGCCATGATGAACTGTTGATGGCCACAGAAATGAAACACGGAGAGAAGTAAAAAGGGACTCCGGAGCTATAGTTAAAGAGCTCTGTTTTTCATCTCCCAAAAAAGTACAACAATCAAAAAGGGCGCAAGTTTTTACATCAAAAGCTAGCTTTACTATCTGCCGAATCAAGCACTTACTTTAAAAGTTAATGCCAATCTTTCAACACACCAGTACAACCTCATAAAGCCAACAAGCCAAAGACTTAAATTGTAAATTATATCCACCTTATTACAAGGTTAGGAAGCTAAACAGTTATGTTTATCCTCCTGGAATTACCATAACAGAAAAAACAGCTAAATACCACTCCAATCTTTGATTGACCACACAGTATCACGGTTTTTTTAACGTTAAACAAATAATGGAGAAATTTGTGTTTGCCGAGAATATACCTCAACATAATAAAAAGTGGGTTTGCGATGGGGTAGATCAAAATAATACCAGCAAAAGTTTTCTGAAGAGCATTTTACCCATGAAAGTTCATTTAGCATTTCTATGGTACCTATACAGATTTACTCAGGTACTGAGGATTCTAATAAAACCATACTTTGGCAAAATCCCGCTCCATCTTCGACCAGGCATTGTCGCCCATCGAATTTATATTTTCCAGGAATCAGTAAACGTGATATCCACAGAGGTTAGGAAAATTGAGAGACAAATCGCAAAAAATTTCGTCTTCCAAAATATTTGTTAATGGGATGCGTGTTACTGTAAAGTCTACATTGATATTCTGCATGATAGATGGTTAAGGTCTGCAATGCAGTCACTTCATGTGCTTTCAACACAAAAAATGTTACTTGTGTGGGCAAACCAAGCGAAATGAACATTGTGAATACTATCAAAAAAGAGTGAACAAAGATTTTCTTTCTTTTGGATTATCACCTCTACATTCCTGGATTAGATTATTGGAATGTATTCTTCACATTTCTTATCGTTTAGAAATAAAATTTATGGCAAGCTAGAGGATCAGAAAAGAAACAAAAAGTTGCTGAAAAGAAAAAAGAAAATGCAAGAAAGGTTCAAAAGTGAGTTGGGTTTGCTTATAGATATGCCTAAACAAAACTGGGAACACTAATGATCGAACACGGCCGGAAATTTTTTAGAAATGCGGAGAAAAACTGCAAAAATAAAACCCGGGGGAATTTAGACCTAATCAAAAGATTTCATGTCATTTTAGAAAGTTGAAATTGTGGTTTTAAAAAAAATGTGGAGAGGTTGATGCGTACACTAGGATACCAAGACTTATACCTCAGAGAGTACTCTTGGGATCCAATGCCCGAAGTCTACACAAAATATTATTCCATGGAAAGGGTATTATTGCTTCTTGTGTTTTGCCGATTGGACAATTTTCTGAAGAAGCTCATGAGGCATGAAATAAACCAACACCAATAAAAGGGGAAATTTTTTGCAAGAAAAACTTTCAGAATTGATACAAAAAATACTTACTTAAAAGTTACTCATCACCTCAGACCCATTTATTGCTAGTTTGCGTGCAACTCCTAAAACTAAACATGGGAAAAATTCAGTAATGAAGTGTTAAATTTATTAGAAACCTCAAATAAATCCAGCACTAATAGAAAAAAAAATGATGTTTCAGATACACATCAAGGACTTATTAGAAGAATGTACTGACAGTAGTGAATCCGAATAAGTCTGTTTTCCTATTACATTTACTACAATCACCATTATCCCCCCCCCCCCCCCCCCCCCCCCCATATGCTACGTTTCCGCATATAGCTGTCTTTGAATTATTTTCTTTTACAATAACTAGGCCCTATCAATAATAAAGTAAATGTCAAACTGAATTTCCAAGTGTTAGCAATCTATTTAATTTTTAGTAAGCAACTGGTAGTTTAATAATTATGTATAATTTTTATTGTATTATACAATAGTACATATACTCTCCTTTGTGTATTTTTTTGAGTAATAAATAGCCCCAAAAACAATGAAAGATATTATACTTTTTACTTAATTAATTTTTCCTCTTAGAATGCCAAAATACCACACTGTGGCCGGGCGTTCTGTGAATAAAACGCTATCTGTATTATGATACAAAACGTGGTCCCCCAATTGTACAAGGATGCTGTATAAGTGCAACCTAGCCATAGCAGTCGTGTAACATGACCCACCACCCCTCGTGTTAGGGTTAGGGCCAACGCGTCACGCGCATTCATGTTATTGGGGAAACATAACCTCATCATTAACATCAATGACGCTGTCCAGGGTTAGTACGGATCCGTCAGGTACTTGTGGATCCCCTGATAGTCGTTAAAAATGGCTATTTTTGGTAAATCGGGTCTTTGCCCAAACTTTCCCCATAGTGAATTTTAAAAAGAGTTTAGCCAGAATGCGGAGACCAGGGTTTCTACAAACAGAGCCGAAATCGAGTTTTACCCCTTCCCTTTCCTCATAATTTTGAATAAAAGCAAACTTTTCCTTTTGTGAGGTACCCCACTCTGGCCATCCGCTGGCTTCTTGTTTAATTTTAAAAAAAAAGTATCAATGTACCCGTGAAACAATCCACCAGAACGTTCTGACAATCGTAAACAAATACATTGTACTCCCCACACTTCTTTGTACTTTTAAACGGTGTAGCCTTTCGCAACAGCTTTCTAGATTTCGTCAATCACCCATACGCCTGTCAACCAGCGATCTTTTTTGTCGTTGTGCTGACACGCGCCTTGGATTTTCTCCCCCCCGCATTTCCCTGCACAAGATGAACATTAAACTTGCGGCATACGTGTAGGCAATACGGGCATGAATAAATCCCGCGGAGGCGTCACTGTAACTTTGGCTAAGACCTCTACTTGATCTAAAAGACGCACGATTTGGTTCCAAGTGAATTTTGAGGTGGCTGACGGGTATTTTTTGTACTTGCAAACGTAAGGATACAATGAAAACACATCCAAGTACTGAACTTCTCTCCACAGAAAAGTTCTGCTTCGTGGAAGAGCTTGATACAATTTGTACGCCCGCCAAAGAATGCATCCTAGGGCTAAGGGGCTCCTTGGTATACACCTCGTGCCGGAGTACAAATTGTTTCAAGTCCTTGTCTGTGCGTTTCATCGCATTAAACATTCACTTCCACATCTCTACGACCGTGTAGCCGGCATTCTTAAACGTTTCCAAACAAGCCATGGGTCGCTTCAATAGCGCGTCTCCATGGTCTCGTGGGGACAATTTTTGTTAGGGTGGTCCTGTCAGGGTAGCAGAGAGGGCACCCGTGCCAATAGTAGCCCCAGAACTGAAAGACGGTGGTGGTATCTCCAGCTTTAACAACGCCGTCTACACGTCGCCCTAACACATATTCCTCCGGCCATTACCCGCATGAAGAATAGAGACACCGCGTTGATGGGCCTCCCAGCAGAGCCATTGTCAGCGACGTGCGACTGTTGGTCTGGGTTAGGGAAATACCTATATTATTTTCCTTAAGATGCCCTTCGGTGGGTAAACCAACATGGCCGCTCCAGCTATCGTACACGCCTCTCTGAAAGGATCCACCTTTGCTTTCTCCATGAGCATGTTCTAAACTTCAGGTAGGCTTTCCGCAGGATCTCTAAAACTTTCACACAATACAATTCCAACTCGCATTTAAAATAAAAGACATAATTTTCTTTGGCAACGCGTCATACCTTTTTCAAATTGCTCCTTTCCCTCAACTGACATCTCCCGATGCCGTAGCCCTCCTTTGGCGGAAAGGGGACCCCTATACCCGCGTTTTCTTTTTTATTGAAAAAATGGGGGAAATTCCCTTGGCCGAAGACTCGTCCAGCCAAATGTTTTTGGCATCTTGGACAGGGGCACGGGGAGAAACCTCAGCGAGTCAATAAAGTGGAGGGGCCATAACGCATGGACATGATTTTCCACCGTTCTTTAATAAGCTCTGGAGTCCATTTTTTAACCTCCACCCTATATTTTAAAATAAAATTACCATATAGGCTTTCCCATTATGGCCTAAAGTGATATCCTTAAATTTTGATGCTTTAATTTGCTCTATAAATCCAAAAAATTGGGCCATTGTGGTATCACCCTTGAATAACGAGTCCTATCGCCCCACTTCAGTGCAATGATGGTCATTTGCATCAATATGAACGCAGGCCTTGTAACACATTTGCACGACACATAGGTTAGGTTCGTTCAAGTACGTGCTGGCCGCACCTTGAAGAAGCGTTTCTTGTCTGCATTCAAAATCATAGAATACAAACATGAAATTGCCCCTTTTCCAGTGACGGCTTTGATGGGGCTTGCTTCATATAGCAGAAATGACCAAAAGGACGATGGGTCCTCGATACTATACAAAAAGTCTCATAACACCTATGTGAATAATTTGATTTTTCCAAACTGAAAAATTGCCGCATACCTCGCAAACCTTTTTGACATCACAGACCGACCTGTGACCTTTGCAAAAATCGGGACGTTTATGGTTATCAAAACATGTCTGGTTTGTGAACCAACGTCCACAGTCTTTACAGACCACAGATCGGCCTCCGCTACAAACCGCTTTAGCGTAGCACTTTTGCACGCGGACTTCACACTTGTGGTTCTTATTACATAATGGCACATGGCATCGCGGCAAAAGTACGAGCATTTAAATGCGGCTGTCAAGGATGTTACGACATCAAAATGGTTTTCTTATTGTCGTGAAAATACAAATCAAGGTAGTCCTTAAAGGAATTTTCGGGAGGAGTAATCCCCTCATATAGGACCTGCCTTTCCCCTAACGTTCCCCCGAACACCGTGATTTTGTATTCGGAGAGGTATGTTTGAAATTGTTTTCAGTTCGGTTAGCCCACCACCTTTCAAAAGATTCACACGGGCATCACGGCATTGTTCCTATGCTTTGAGTTCTTGAATAGGACGGCCAATTTTGATTTGTTTAAAGGTGTTCACATCCATGCATCCTGGTTCTCTTTTATTGTCACATATAGCTTTGCAACCAACCAATGCACGGGCAAGGCAAAGTGTGTCGCCATTTTGAATCCTACTGATCCCATGGTTTTTTATGGCTATATGTGCTAGCGGGGAGAGAGTTTTATCACATTTATGATTACCTCTCCCACGTGGCTCCTTAAAAATGGCTGAGTTTAACGTACAGTGGTGCCATACTCAAAACAAATTATTACTCTGCAACACTCGACTTATGTTATCAAGCATGGCTTGAGCGTCTAACTGGTCTGCTCACCCAAATGAGACATATACAGGGTTCAACGTCGAGTCCGTGCTATTCAAAAGTAAGCCACATGGCTTTTCGGCGCTGACGCCGTGGTCCTGCAACCGATTGAGAAAATTAGTAATTTGTTCTTCAAGCCAGCTTAATGCGTCACGATCGCTTGCTAGAGCACCAAGATTACGGTAATTTCTCTACCAGTATTCTCTCTTTGACGATCTGAAGAGGACGCCATTCGACTAGTCCCCACCTACTGATTTACCGGGCCACTAAATTCCGATTGTGGGGCCGAAAACGGCCCCGCTGTCGCCACCACCATGGGTTGCGAAGAACCATGGCCCCCGTCTCCCGCAGTTGCAGCTTGGGCTCGAGCACCGTCTCCCTGGCTCGCAGGTCTTTTGTAGAAACATTTATCTTCTTTTTCTCTCTCTATTACCGGTTGCCAAATCTTTTAGCTTTAGGTTGTTGGGAAGTGAGGGGGAAGAGTATACTTGGAAATCCCTCATTGTAAACAATGTGGCATGGGAGGTTGGGGGGTCAATTGACAGGAAAAAAACATTTCCTATCGTGTACAATCTTTTATAGAAAACATTAACACAAGTTCCACAATAGTATTTATTTCAAGATTGAAGTTTATTAACTTTTTCTATTCCCCACGTAATTATGCTTACACTATTTATGTATAATAGCTTTTTCCTCATAACTAATATACAAACAAATTATTACAACATTCATTATAAATGCTATAAATTACATTCTTACTTGTTCTTAATCAGAAAATTAGGAAGGTCACTATCAATATCAATCAAAAAGCTTTAATTTTCATTTAATGAAGGTAATTCATTGTTACGGTAAAGTGAATGTACCTTCTGTGAATTGCTGCTTGAGTGAAAGTGTCATATTTATCCAAACGCTTCATTTGAGTGCAGTTGTTTCCTTTTTTGATTGGTTTCAGTAACTTTATCTTAGTTTTGAATTCTTGTTTAATAGAGATTACTAACTTATAATACACGCCTGTAGCTTCTGCTGTCTGCATTGCCGACTTGATTTTACTGAACAAGTTCCGGCTTAACGAAAATATGTGTATACTCTTAACACCATTGCCTTTCTTTACTACTTAATATTTTCCTCTTGGAATGTAATTGTTTGTAACAAGCCGGATACTCCATAATTTGTGTTATATTTTAACTGTTGGCAATACACTATTGTTCAAATAAATATATTAATATGCACTTAAAACAATAATTCTACAACCTTACGGCCAAAAAAAATAAAAATAAAAACCCACATAATCAACCCACACACACAAAATCTTAACATGATCAATAACAAATATTTTTTCTACATAGAGTACTAATAACATATTAGTGTTTATTTAGTTAATGTTTTTGAGATAGCTATTAGGAACACGAGACTAGACTGCTGTAACTTTACGACTGTACTGGAGGAAGAAGCACCAAATATTGGCAACAACAACAGCCCAGCATTGCCAAATTTTATATTCATTTGATAAAGACTGAACACGGAAAACAAAAGAATGACAATTCTGTTGCTCAATAGTAAGCAAGCAGTGCCCTCAACAATAAATTGGGTATAAACACAACTATAGGGTAGGATTCTGGCACGACATAAAGCCTCACAAGCAGCTTCCATAAAAAATCAGTTTATATATAGGTTACATCAACGTATGTAAAGAAAAAATAAACCAGTTTCAGCTTTTTTATGCTCTTCAAACCTTTTACTAAACATATTTCTTTAATTTAACTAATCACACATTGTTGTATCTCATCATAGTCAATCAAATTAATGAACGATGTCAAAATGCCACATTCCTTGTATGGTGTAAGAGAGAAAGAGATACCTGAAAGGTTTTTCTTTCTTACACAATGGTATGCAGACGACAGCTCAAAATTTCAGCCATGGATGTCCATCAATGATTTAGTTTACCAAGCAACTTTTTTTTTTTTTATAATTTTAAATCCCCGACACCTAGGCCATCATCTGGACATTTTACAAGTACGGATGCTTCAGTACTTTAAATGTTTTACACTCATTAGCAAACAATTATTGTTGTTGATGTGTTTATTAAAAATAAATTTTTTTTAAGCCTTTTAATTATTTTATTCTTCTCCATATTACTTAAAACCATTTATGATTTGTGTTTCGAACTTCTACACATTTTTTTAATTGCGTGCATGCTATTATGCTACGATACTAGCGCTGATTGGCTTCAATGTTTGGTCATTGGAACTAAAGAGGTGCTAGACCCGTATATCTACCTTGACAGTGACCGTGTTGATAAACTGCAAAGGATTGGTATGCTAATATTAAGTTTGGGGATTTTAGAATTTTTAGTGCTATTTGGCGTTTTGATGTTGGATAATTAGATTGGCTATTGTGAAATTTGAATACTAGTGATGGGTAACCAGTTCGTTGCGCGAGCTAGCTCACAGCCTCTAATATGCTCGTTCATTTTAAAGAGTCATTCATAATGAGTCATATCGTCACACATGGCTGGCTCGCTCCCAATCCCTTCACCCTTCAAAAATCATTACTTGATGGAGCAAGCGCTAACTTGTTGGAAATAGTTCAGAAGCGGTGCGTTGATAGCCAAATGATAGAAGATGAGTTGAAAAGAAGAGAAGTAAAAAACATTAAACTAATGCACGATGTCTCCCGTAAAGTATCACATGGACACAAAGTAATGATCAGGGGAAAAATAGGGGAGTGGTGCATAATTCATCCTTGCGTTAGGGCCTAATGTTTAGGGTAATAGGCCTATTTAATTTCATTGTTCTAAGTTATTTTATTTAAATGTATAACTGACGTGCATTCGTTTATTTTTCTACAAATAGTAATAGAAATGTGTAGTAAAAACTATTGGTCAATGTATGAGACGCATGATGTGTGTAGTGGCAGTGTGAAAGACTCGCTCGCGAAGTGAGAGTCATTCGTTCACAGCTCTCGTTCAAGACTCGTTCAATTTGAATGACTCGCTCACGAGCTCAATATAAAAATGTAAATAGATTTCGTTCAAGCAAACATGTAGACCACAAATACAAACATTTGGTTAAATAACGATAACTTTTATATCATCTAAACAAATATGACTACCGAGAGTCAAATTATAAATATTGTAAACGAAATTCTGGTAAGCTAAATTTATTCTACTACTATAAGTTAAAAAAAGTGACTGTAAGCACATCCTACTGATCAACATGTGTTTCTAATGTTGGGCTTTCGTCATAAATATACTCCTCTTCAGTGCTATTGTAAGCAATTTTCATTTTTCGTATTATAGTCAAATTTTATTTTTTATCAATTAACACAAACAATGAGAATACGGTGCTTCCAACATTTATTATTTAAGTTGTCTATACAATTGAATATAGTTACAAAGTAAAAATGTTTTTCACCTAAAGCGACTCAATAATATCCCTGACACAGACTCGTAATCCGTAGGTCCGTGATTCCGTAAGAAATCGATGATAATAACAAATAGCGAACTGGCCACAGAGTTCGAATCCTCGGATACGAGTCCTTACACCGTAGAAGTTGTCCATACTTTAAGTTCTACGGACCTCGTATTATACGGACTACCAAT
>JBCFYV010004809.1:0-15029 GCA_039000515.1 Timema cristinae
CACATTGGAATGATCTGATTTTTTTAAATGTTATATTTTATTTTTTCTTTTTAAAATTTTCAGACCCAAAACCATGGTTTTGGAGATTTACCTTTTTGGAAGAAATTTTCAAAAAACTTTACCAGCCCATTGGAGAAGGAAAAGAAAATGAAGTAAAAAGAAGGTGCAGGGGATGCCCATCGTAATTTATGGTTGACGGACTTCTGCCCCCGTGGTCGTTGTGTGCTGGCAACCTCTTTCGCACTGTTCCCCGGGTGTAGCAAGGTGTCTTCTTGTCCAAATGCCGTTCCTCGCAAGGCGACCGGGGTCAACGGTCCCAGGCCTTCCCAAGGGGTCCATCACTCAATAAGGGAAAATTTAGTACAATTTTATCCTGGGCTTGTTTCGACTCGGTCGATATTTTGGAAAAAATTTCTTCGGTGCTCTGAATTTTTGCGGGTGACCACTTGCTCCATTTTAAAAAGCTGGGGTCAAAAAAAAAAATTTTTGCCGGAGATATTTTCACCCAAAGAGTTTAAAGGCACTTAAAACCCGTTTGTTGTGAAAGTATCTACTGCTTTTTTCCCTCGCCCACAAAATAGATTCAAAAATGAATTAAGGGGAAAGGAAAAAACAAAAGCCAAGGGAATTGGGAATTTTGAGCACGGAAGAAAAAAAAAAAAAAAAAAAATTTAGCAAAAAAAAACAAATAAAACAATACCAAGTCATTTCCAGAAACATGGTAGTTTTTAAACCAATTTTTTTCCTTCCTAGTATTATCCACGGGGAAAAAAAAAATGGATCACAAAGTTCACTAAAAAGCAACAAAAAAAAATAAAAACATTCAAAATCTACGACAATTTCCCCTGGGAAAATTTAAAAAGGAAAAAAGGTGACGAAGAAGAATATTAATATTAAAGTAGATGTATTCGAAAGGGACTTAATGCACGGTACTTTTCCAAAGAAAACTTTTTTTTTTTTAAAATTTAAACACATCAACATTGAATTTTGAATTATTAGGCCCTTAAAAGATTTTTTTGTTTATTTGTTTAAAGTTAACTTTATAAACCCGTTTTATTTACGCCATGAATTTCCAACTTAATTTTATAGTAATATACTTACCCCAAACCCAAACCGTTTTTTTTTTTAAATTTCTCTCTAAATTCCCCCCAAATTATTTATTTTATATAAAAATAGCAACCTTATAAATATAATGAAAAATCACCGATGCCAAATTTTTAGCCACATTGTTTTAAAAATTTTCAAATAAATTAAATTATAAAAAAATTTACATTATTAGCAAATTTAAAGATTTTTTTTTGAAAACAAAGTATATACCGTAATATTTATAATAAAGCAAATTAACAGATATATAAAAAAAAAAAAATCACCCTCATTAACAAACCCTTTTTCGAAAATTTTCCCCCCAAACCAATTCAGGGTGATTGCAATTTAAAAAAAATTATTTAAACCATTTTCGAAATATTTAGGTTAAAAACAGCGGAGCGGTTTTCATCGATCGAAAAATGTACAAAGTGTTCAAAAACGAAACTACCTTGTCGAAGCGGTGCAGAAAAGGGGGTTAAGCGGCGGCGTTTTTGGCGGGGCCTCCACTTCTTACGTACCTTTAATTCCAAACCGCGAAAAACCACTACGTCTAAACAATTTTTTTTGACATCTGAACCCCCCACACTTGGGGTATGAAAATGTGTCAACTCTGTAAAGGGGTTCCCTTTTTTTTCGCGAGAAACCCATTTTTCAGCGATGCGCACCGCGTTAAGCTAAAACAGACGGGGGGTTTTATCACGGCCAGGCGTTTCGGTGAACACTTTGAAAAAATTTTTTCGCTCGATAAAAACAGCTCCGTCGTTTTACCTTATAATGTAAAAAAAAATCATATCAGAAAATCTCCTTAAATTTTTTGGGCTAAAGTAAAAATAAAAACAAGTACAGAGCCCAAAAAGGTACTTTCCCTTTCCGCGTCTCGCGTCTTGCGTCTGCGACCGCGGGCCCGACTGGTTCCAGCATCTCTACCCCCCCGCCGAGAATGTGAGAGTTTCAACATAGGACAAGCCACACTTATGTAAAAAAGAGGGTTTTTGCATCAAAATTTTCTTTAATAGTGTATCCATCTTTTATTATTAGTTCGGGAAAAAAACTTATAGATAGCAGCGTTTATTTCAATCAGTTATGTTTCAATAGATTTTTGGCCTTTATATGAAAAAAAGACAAGCCACACCAAATGGCGGAAAAACAGGGGAACGGGGTGAACACAACCCGAGAAAATTATTTGATTTAAAAAATGTCAAAAACCATTCTATGAAAGTTTTAGTGTATATAGGTTGTACTCATAAATATAGTGACAAAAGAATCAATGATAAACCAATCTTTAAAAATAAAACATCTTTTTATAAATTTTTGGTTATCATATCTTGCGCAGCCCAAAAAAAGATTTTTTCGTTTAAATAATTTTCAGAAAATTTACTTGTTTTTTAATAAATTTTGATTACTATGAAGCAATGTTTATTTTTTTTTTTATTTTCAATAGCAACGAGTTGGTAAAAAAATAAAACTCGGGGGTTTAAATTTACAAAAATTTTGATTTACCATAGTTTATTTATGCCTGTGGCTTATACATTCTTGGCCCTGATTTAATAAGCCAAAACAAACTTTTAAATACAAAACTTATACAAACCCAAGTCATTGCTGGATTACAGGGAAAACTGTTTTCATGAACACTTAAAAAAAATAGCAAATTTAAATAGATATTTAACCCAATAAAAATATACTTTTACCGGCTTAGTTATAATCGCTGCATTTTTGTTTCAGGATAAAAAAATACGACAGATTTAGCCCCAAAAATGGGGTAACATTATTATAAAATAAAAAGAAAAATACATTTACTAGTTTGTATAACTCGGGCATCATTTTAAATGTCAGTAACTTAAAAAAATGCGACCAAGGCTAAAAAAAAGTGTGGAGCTCCAATTGACTTTGCATCTGCTGTTTTTATTCAATTTACTTTTGAAAACCCATCAATTTTTTTAATCAAAGCACACAATCAATGGAACTTTAAAGAAGTACAATTCAGCAGAGCTGGCTAGCCAGCGATGTCACACTGGAAAAACTAAAACCAAAAATACCTGAGTTCATTAAAGATCAACAGAAAAAACTTCAAGATTGTGAAGAGTCTTCTGCCTTTCATTCCACCAATCCACTATGATTATTTCATCCCACTGATGAAGCTGATGTTGAAAATGATATTGAGATAATATTATGATCGATAATAATTAGTAATAGTTTACTTATTTAATATTTTAACTGAACATGAAAATAAATTTAATCTTGTTTCTATAGACTGAAATAAAATGTAACAAGAAAAATGTTTGAGTACAATTAAGTAAAATAATTGTTTCATGTATAAAAACAATAAATATCTCTTTTTCATGAAACACGTGTTTATCTTAAGTTTAAAAATTTTGCTAAATTATTTTGGGGCAACAATGTGACAAGATACAAAAATAGGGGTCTTATGCATTAAAAGTACAACATTTATCAATTTAGCAAAACGTTCAAAGAAATGTCATTGGTAAAATAGGGAGATAACATATCTAACTGTATTATAACTTTATAATGAATACATTAAATCAGAAAAAATTAATAAGAGAATTTTTAAATTTTAAAATCGCTCTGGGAACAATGAGTAATGTGGCTTGTCAATTTGTTGTTCCGAGTCCTTCAGTTGTATTTAATTTTGTCATAATTCCCTGCCGACAAAAGAAATTTAATGTTTACAACAAATAGGGTTTAAAAAAAGATGATAAAAGGGAACCGCGCTATTCGATTAAATTCTTAGGTCCCATTCGGTCAAATGCTTACAGTGATAATAATTAAGGTAGTGCTTACAATTTAGGAACATTTAAATATTAAGGGGGTCCTCAAGTCCGTGTCTCAGCTTTGGAAATGGTCCAAGATTTCTCCATAGAAGAGGATGAAAATTTTATTGTAGAGTTAGAAAGGCGACCATCAATTTTGTTTCCATCAAGTCAGTATTTTTTATCCACACTATTCTAAAAAAACAAATAACACGGAACATTAAATGAAACACAAGTGAAAACTCTGATATGAGGAACGATCGGTACTGCACATGACCGGGTGGTCTAGGGGTAAGGTGTCGACTTCTGTGCTGGCGGGCCCGGGGGTTTCAAATCTCGGTCCCGGCACAATTTATCTGATTGCCAAACCCTTCCTTCACCTTTGACAAGACATCTTGTGAATGTGAGGAATGCCAGGTCCCCAAACCGTGGTTCGGATTCCACGTTAAACTGTGGGTCCTCCATTTCATCTCATAATCACCCTACCATTACACATTAGCGTAAGTGCGTATAACCCGAACGGGTAGTAAGACGCGGTGCAAAATAATATAATAATAATAATAATATAATAAAAAATAATGTACTGCACATAAAATTACCCTCAATATTTGATCTTGAAAGAGTATTTAGGCAACATTTTATAAATTTAGTTATTATAATAAATATTGAAATGGAACATTATTTTTTAAGGAGGGGGGGGGGGAGAGATTATGTAGTAAATGGGGGAAAGGCCGGTGTTTATACAGTTTTTATGGCAAAACTTTTTTGTCAAAATAAAAAAAATTATTGCTTTAGTAGAAAACCCCAAGAGTTTAATTTTCCTCACATGATTATATCAACAGTCGTTGAATATCTGTCAAGGGAAAGGTGTTATAAGATTTCTAGGACATCCTTTACAGATATTTAACAACTGTTGAGGTCACCATGTGAAGACAACTACATTCTATGTTTTTATTGTAGTATATTCGATTTCTATTGACAAAAAAAAAATTATTATAAAAGTGCAAAAACCTTACCCTTTTCTCGCATGCCCTACATCCCCAATTTAATAAATAAAGCTTATAAACTACAAGGCTAAATCGGTGCCAAAGTGCTCAGCTGGGAAAGCTCAACCTTGAGACGAGAGGTCAAAAATAGATTAAAATCAAGACATGGGCAATGGTGTTGTTTTCAAAATATTTCAATTTTATAATGTAATGTTTTCAATCTATTCAAAGCGAATCGTCGGTTTTTCTAAAATTCGACACGCAGTATACGGGGACCTACGTTATATGAACCTAATACTCTTAAAAATAAAAATGGAAAGGGGTGAAATGTTCTGTAAAAAACTCCTGCTGTAAAGATAAAAAATGGATCGCATCGAAAATACATACCCATCCACTAAAAACCCAACTTCCATTTCTAGTATATATTTTAAGAAAGGAAGACGAAGCTTTTCACCCCCCAATAAAATTCTTCTGTGTAGTTAGAGCCTAGAGGTGCTTACTTCTATCCTCGGTCCATACAATATTCATCCCTTTCACTCCTCTTCTCCCAATTATCTTGAGAGTTGTGGTGGATCTGGTAAAATTTTACTTTCGTAGTGTTTTTGTACGTTATCTTGATCAGTAGGCCTAGTTATAACCTAGACATGCATGTGGAGCTTAGTGTCCCACGTCAAACTATAAAACGATCTGTTCACCATGGAAAGCGTGATACACCATTTGGATTCAATTTTTGTTAGCGCTTTTTTTCTCATTCTTTCCCATCTGAATACCAGTCCGGGCTATCCGCATACTTACACGAATGACATAGTGATGAGAAAGGTAGAGTTAAATGTTCCCTCCATATTTTTCGGGGAAAGAGATATTGTTGAACACAATCCATAAAAAAAATTAAACACGGTGAAAGTAATATCGCTAAAATAAAAAAGTTACATTGTAATTTAAATTATAGCTATTACATACTTACCTACTTACTCTTATGAATTAGGAACTCTAAAGTTTTTTGTCGTCTTATAAAACATACCATATATCCCTTTCTTGAGCTAGTTCTATCCAGTCCACCTCACTACACCCTACCCCTATATAGACTAGTTCTTATCCAGTCCACCTCACTACACCCTACCCCTATATTGAGCTAGTTCTATCCAGTCCCCCTCACTACACCCTACCCCTATATAGAGCTACTTCTATCCAGTCCACCTCACTACACCCTACCCCTATATAGAGCTAGTTTTTATCCCGTCCACCCCATTACACCCTACCCCTATTTTGAGCTAAATTATTCACGGCTAAGTTTACTGGATTACAGCTCGAAACGTACTGAAGTAATCCCTAATATATCACTACGCCAACAGCTGACATCTATCACTTTTTGGATGACTGTAATAAAAACTGGTGGTAATATATTAAACTGTAGTTAACCACAGTAATTTAGGCCAATATTATTTAATATATTTATTTGAGGACGAACAAAAAAGTTTATTTATAGTTGTATTCCCCTTAAAAAAATATTCACCCACTTTCACAAAAACTTCTAATGAACATAGCTTCCAAAATGGCCACTGACGAATCTAAACCATATGATTGAACATAAAGGTAAACAAGTTTTTACAATGATGCAGACACCAGTTGATGAAAAATTTTATTAAGTTAAATATTTCAAAATACGATAAAATAATCATATAATCATTTATTGTAGGTAAAAAATGACAGAAATTTCTCTTTCCAAGTAAATACGATGCCTTTTTAAAAGGTATTGATGTTGTACTATATTGCACAGAATCAGTAACGTTCCAAAAACGAAAAATAAGTACTTCTAATTATGTTTAAAATATTGTTTCGAGTGGATAAAAAGAAATTATTTTTAAAATGAAATATATGAGAAACTTTTAGTTATTTTAAATGTAATATAAAAAAGGTAATTAAAGATCTTTACATTTATAAAAAACTGGATCTTTTAAAAGTGTTGACAACCAAAAACATATGATTTCGAACTATCATCTAGGTAAAAAACCTATTGGGTGAACGGAAATATTCTATCCCCCACCCCATTACACCCTACCCTATATTGAGCTAGTTATTATTATTATTAGCACCGCGTCTACTACCCGTTCGGGTTGTACGCACTTACGCTAATGTGTAATGGTTAGGTGATTGTGAGATGAAATGAAGGACCTACAGTTTAACTGGAAATCCGAACCACGGTGGAGGCCTGGCATTCCCACATTCACTAGATGTCTTGTCAGAGGTGAAGGAAGGGTTTGGTAATCAGATAATCTGTGCCGGGACCGAGGATTGAACCCCCGGCCGCCAGCACAGAAGTCTGACACCTTACCTCTAACCACCAGGTCACCTTTGAGCTAGTTATAAATACCAGTCAACCTCATTACCCTTATCTCTTTCAGATAAATTTTAATGTTATCCTCCCATCTGCTTCTAGGTCTCCCAAATGGTCCCCCTTACCATTAGGTTTCCCAGTTAATAAACATCAACAAGGTTCTAGATTCTCTCATTCGTGCATCATGTTCTTCCTACCATAATCCGCGACACTTGACTATCTTAAAAAATGTTTTGTGGTGAATACGGGTTTAATGTAAATAATTTGGGGAAAATTCCTCCCCCCCCTTAGCCCAAATCCCTTTTTTGCCCAGATATTTTCCCCTAGCAACTTGTTTTTCTAACCCCACAAATTTTTATTTTTCGCTATTTCGTCCTACAGCTAGGGGTGGTTTGAAAGTTTTTGAAATTTTCACCTTGATACATTGTAATCTTAATATAAATTTTCCTATAAAATCTGTGTAGTAAATAGTAATGTATAATATTTTAAAATTTAATTATACTATTTTTTATAAAAAAACTCCATTAAATTTACCATTTTTTTTTAACGTAATAGCTTTAATTTTGTAAAAATTAATTCCCAATAGGGTTTTTCCCAATTACTGACAAACTTTTTTTTTTCCCCCAAAAAAAAAGAGGACAGAATAGCAATTTTTACAATATTGTATTAAAAAATTTTCCTAAACGTTTGGGGTTTTTTCCCCGGGCAACTTTAAATTCCCAGCGGTCAACACCTGTCCATTTTTTTTAAATAGATTAGTATTTAATCTTGTTTTAATTGTCTTTTTTGGTTTTTTAAATTGTTTTTTTTTAAATTTTAAAAATTAAAATTTCATTTTATAAAAACCGACACGCTCCCTTTCAAACATTTAAATTAACACTAAAAAGAAACTTGCATAGGTGAGCGGTGGCCCTAAATGTAAACCAAATCTATTCGGGTTTGTCGTTCAGGAAAATGGTTCAAACCCAAAGGGTTTTTTCTCTGTTCCCCCCCCGCAAATTTTGGGGACAAAAAACTATCTTCTTTTACTTATTTTGTTTATTTTAAATTTAAAATTTTTGGGGCCTAAAACTCGAATATAATTAAGACACGGAAAGTGCAAAAAGAAAAAAACGTACGTACGTCCAACCATAACTCCTAAATTTCATTTTTGTATAAATGACTTTTTTAAATTGGTGCCGCTCTTTTCGGGCAATTTTCCCTTAGTGAAAATATGAATAAAGCAATCGTGTCTACCCATAATTTTCTAAAAGGGTGAGTGAGGGAAAGTATCTCGACCGCCTATAGGATTTATAAACACGTTATTTACACTCCCTTATTTTTTTTCTCAAATTTCTCGACCACGGGAAAACTATCATTTTAATTCAGAACCCTCCCGGGCGGATATCAATACTTAATTAGCAAAAAAAAGCTGGACCAACTGACCCGAACTTTGGGTTTTCTTATTGATCTAAGCATTTCCCCCCCCCCATGCCCCCCCTGTTAATTAGTGATATTAAATTTTAACCTTGTTAACGGGCCGGCTACCACAGTTGAGGGGGATTAAAAGGGGAGGGAGGGTTAGCAGAATGAAAAATTAAAACCGGAACTTTATTTTTAAATTCCCCCAGTTTGTATTTTTTGTTTATTTTTCCCTTTACATCAACCCAACTTGTAGGGAAATGTAATTAGAAACTCGAGGATTTCCTTTACGGATGATTCCCAAAGGAAAAAAGGGTTTTGATTACTCTTTTTTGTTTTTTTCCCCCAAAAACCTTAATACCCTTTACAAATATACACATTTTAATTGGGGTATTAAAAAGGGTTTAAAATTTTAAAGGGGAAAAACACCCACTTTGTTTTCGGAAGAGGGGAAAAATATTTTTGGGGAAAAGCACCGGGGGTACATCCGGGAAAACAGACTATAAATGAACCTGAAAAATTACCCCTTCACCCCACTGACTTGAGTTTCAATTTTCTCCTTTATCTAAATTTTTTTTACAGCTATTTTAAATTTGAGAGTCCGAAAAGGGGTCATTTTAGTATAAATTGAAAAAATTAGCTGAATAAAAAAATTGTAAATGTGGAATCGATTTTTACCTAAGGAGGGGTAATTTACAATTTTTATCATCAAAAATTAGCTATGCGAATTTTTACATTGTTTGGGGTACAGATGATGAAGGTATTTTTTTTAAAATCTTTTTTTCTTCTCTTTTTGGGTTGGGGGATGGGTGAAAAAAAAATTAAAAAAAAAAACACCTTCAGTACACTTCCCAGCGCTGAAAAAAGGGCCCCTCCTTTTTTGGCAAAAAATAAAAACAAGGTTGACGCCTCAGCCCTTGTGCCCACCAAAGGGGGCCCCTTTTAATTCCAGAAACCCTTCAGGGCAAATTTTTTTTATTAAAAAAATTTTTCAACCTTTAAAAATTGTTTAAAAAAAAAAATTTAAATTTAATGAAGCTAAATAAAAAACCTTAAGGGGGCCATTGTTTTGCATAAACAAATGTCAATATATTAAAATCTTTTCTTTTGGGGAAATAAATCCCCAAAAAATTTCTAGTTTGATGCAAAAATGTTAAACAAAGGGCGGGTACACTAGGGTAAGTTTTGAGATTCCCTGACTCGCCCCAGGAAAATTTTCAACCCGGTTTTAATTTTGCAACTTTTTAACCAATTTTTTTAAATTTTTAAAAGCCTTTTTTTTCAATTTTTTTTTTTGGGGAAATTTAATAAAAAAAAAAAGTTTTTTTTTTTTTCAAGTTTATTAAAAAACTAAAACTGCTTTTTTTTAAAATTAAACTAAAAAAATTTCTTTTCCCCGCAAAAATTAAAAAAAATTTATATAATATTTTTTTTTGAAAATTTTAGGGGAATTTTTTTGAAAATGTCCCTTAATGATTTTCCCTCTCAAGAAAATTTCCTGTTTTCCAGGTATTTAAACTAACCAAAAAGGTTCTTTAAAAAAAGGGGCAACCCAAATAGAGTACCCCCTTTAAAATTAGCTGTTCAAATTAAATTCCCTATCCAGCTTTTTTGGGGAGGGATTAATACTTTAGGGTGTAATAAATTATTTTCCGGCACTTAAGGTTTTTCTACTTTCACAAGAGGCCACCCTAACAAGCGTTGTATGTGTCCATGGTATTCCTTTAAAACCTGAATTCAAAAAGGGGCCAAAAACTAAATTGACCCCTCCGGCCTGTTCTAACTTTTTAAAATTTAAGGGGGATAGCTGCCCTTTTGGGCCCTAAGTACCCCCTTGGCGCATGACAAATAAAAATAATTTCATTTTTTTTTAAACTTTTTTTAGTATCTTTTAACAAAAACTTAATCCCCTCAATAGGATACCCGTATATGTTCAAATTTTCGCTAATGAGCTGGAAATGGGGGAAAATTTCCCCAACTTTTGCTTGGGGGGAGATTGAAAAATCATTTAGGGAAAAAACTCTCGTACACCCGACCGGGAAATTTCAACCCCAATCCTCTGTCTTTGTCAGTCTAATCTAACACGAGAGATCTTGCGGGGCCCCTGAACAGGTATTTTAGTTTTAAACTACCCTTAAAAACTACAGCAATCACCACGCTGTTTAAAAAGGGCCGGCTACCCCGGACCGCACCCACCGGCCCGGACGAATCGTTGAGAGGCATTTTTCCCCACTTTTTCCCTGCCGGGGGGACCGTTAGCCCCCTACCCCCGGAAATAAAAGTTCGGGAGCTTCCGAATTTGTTTTCAAAATAAAATAGGAATTTTTTTTCACACCGTTTCACTGTGGGGCGGGAGTAAATTTTTTCCAACATTTTTTACAAGATAAAAAATATTATATACCAAAATTAAAAAAACAACAAAAATTCTTTTTCTTAATTTTTAAAAACTTAAAATTTTTATTCTTTGAATTAAAAAATTTAAATTAATTTTTTGAAAAAAGGTTTAAAAACCCATGAAGTAAAAAAACTAACTTATTTTTTTAAAAAAAACTAAGTCTATAAATAAAATAAAAATTGATTTCTTTTTTTTGTTACAATAATTTAAACTTTGGTTTTAAAAAAGTGCGGGTCGGCTCCGTGTAGCCCTACCCTTTAAAGGTCAACAGACCAGCAGAAATTTTAATTTTTCGGCTGGGGAAAGGTAGAGGTTCGAAATTTTGCCCCTTTTTCACTATGGTGAAAAAACTACATATTATTTTATAACTTGGTTTATTTCCCCTCTCTCTCCACGCACATGAGTTTACACATCCTCTAAAAAAAGAATCCTTTTCATGTTTACCCGTATACAATTCCATTACTTTTCACTATTTCTCAATACCTGGTTTTAGTTATTCCATTTTTACTGCGTAATTGGGGAAAATAAAGGGTAAGGTAAAAGTGTATAGTTTAAATTTCCCCCGGTTTTTTTTTAAGAGTAGTGGAAAAAAATTTATTTAAATAGGGGAAAACCCTACTCAGTGCACCCAGGAGGGATTTTGAAAACCCTCTCAAAGACATTGGGAAACTATACAATATGAACCCGACATTTTTCCCCAAATGCTCTTAATTGGGTTTTAGTCGTGGTTTTTGGGTTTTTTTTTTTTTTGCATTGCAAAATCCCCTAATCCTCGGGACATCCATTTTTATATTAAAGGAGGGCCCCTTTCCTTAGCTCAGTCGGTAGTTGTCTGCTACTGAGATTTGGGTCTCGGGTTCAAACCTAACATGGCCGTTAAAAATAAAAAAAAACATTATTTAAAAATGTTTTTTTCCCCTTTTCCCCAATGTTGGGAAATTAAAGGCTTGGGGCTGTTTATTGTTTTTTTTACAGATTTTTAAGTTAGTAAAAACCCTGTGGGAAAAATCACTGGGTTAGGGAAATTGCCCCGTTTTTAAAAACCAACCCTAAAACGGGGGGAAAAAAATAAAGTATGGAAAGAGAAATAATATAAAGGAAAATTTAAATTTTTGAAAGGGGGGTAGTGGGAAGCCATTAGGAAAAAAATTCCTTCATAATACCCTACAGGGGGAAAGGGGCCCCCCCCAAAATTTCCCAATTTAAAAGGGAATTTGGGCTACTGCAAGACTGATGAGTTAGGACCAAAAAGGACACACACCGGGGTTTTTTAAACTGTTAAAGACTTGGGGTTTTTAAAAGTGTAACTAAAAAAACCCACCAAGGGGTAAAATATATTAAAAATTTTAAACTGATATTATGAGCCCTTTATGCTTTAAATTCTTTGGGGGGGTTTTAAATGTTTTTTTTCTTTAGAAAATACATTTTTATTTTTTGTATTTTTTAGTATTTGTTAAATTAATTTGGTTATTTGTTTTTTAAAATTTTTCTCAAAAACAACCTTTTTCCCAAAATTTTTAAAGGGTAAAGGGGAAAATTTAAAAAGAAAAAGTTTTTAATTTTTTAACACCAAGTAGCAATAAAGAAGTTATTTAAAAAAATTCACTATATTGAGACAGGGAAAACAGTGAATTAAAAAAATTTCACCTCGTCCCCACTACCCCTGGTTCTTTCGCATTACGTAATGTGTAATGGTAGGGTGGGTTGTGAGATTGAAATTGAGGACCTTTCAGTTTAACCCGGGGATCCGAACCCCGGGGGAGGCCGGCATTCCCCCCCCCATTTACAAGTTGGCTTTAATTCCAAATATTTTTTCAGAGGGTGAAGGAAGGGTTTGGTAAAACCGATAAAACCCTTTTCCGGGGCCGAGGGGTTGAACCCCCCGACCCACCAACCCCAGGAGTCCGAAAAACCTTAAACCCTAAACCCAGGCACCTGGAAATAAAAAATGAAAAAATTTTAAAAAGCTTATCCTCTCGAGGCCCCCGTCCCAAGGGGGTATATTGTTCTCGTTTTCAACGAATGTTTTTAAAAATTTTTGTAGAAAATAGAAAGCCCTTATTCCCTTTTTTTACTTTACTATCCAATTTTGCAACACGCTTTAATTTTAAAATTTGTTTTTTTTTTTAAAAAATAGTTGTTTCTTTGTGTCCCCCACTAAAACCCCTCTGGGCTGGGAAAGTATTTAAAGTTTGGGTTTTTACACAGGGGCTCGCGAACGTTAATTTTTTGATCTTATCATTTAACTTAAATCATATTTTAAAATCATACTTTTTATGTGGAACTGCCATATTTACAAAATAAGAGCTTATCGCCATAGGAATTGTTAGATACGGTTCTTTATCTGACGGTTTTCAAAGCTACTTAAGTTCTATAACTATGAACCGTTACTTTGAACAACCCATTCTTAAAGTTCATCCATCCCATGGCATAGAGAAAAGATAAGTGATGAGTAGAGGGATGGTTACTATAAAGTACTTCTATCTTCACCCCATGCTTACCTTTACTTCTGCCATAGAAGTTACATTCGAAGTCGAGGTTAGAATTTCACCTGTATATACTCAGGGAGGGGAAGACCACAACTTACCTATTAACATGGGTTTTCTTGTTCACTTTCCATGCTAATGCGAAAGTATTTCCAATGAGATGTAGCCTCCCAATCCTTACCCTTTATAATAAGTCGTTAATAGCCTCAGAATGCCAGCTAAAAAAAAAAACCCGTACAGATGTTTTGTAGCTCTAAATCTACTTTCATCTTATCATAACCCGTATCGGTAACCACGTGGTATCAAACTCTCGTATGCAGACCTATCCTTGATTTTGTGCCGCCCATGGAACTTGTGATGATCCATTATGCAATGCGACTCTATTTCCATTTTATTAAATGCTGATAAAATTCAAATTTTAGCAATAGGGTGGGAGGGGGGGGTAATGCTCTAGATCTGGCCATCCGCCCTTATCATATCTTTGCTCTCTTGGCGTATGGAGGAACTAATTTCTAAAGCGGGACACCATTAATGCGAATTCCATTATCCCCAGATGATAGGATGATATGTGAGAATGATGATGGTATAAAGGAGAGGAGACCTACAGTTTAATTGGGCTCCAAACCACGGTAGGGGCCTGCGTTCCTCACAGTCACAAAGCGTGAAACACACACACACACACACTTCCAGAGGTGAAGGAAGTGTTTGTTATCATATAAATCTGTGCCGGGACAGTGATTTGAACCCCACACCCCTAACACAGAAGTCTGACACCTTATCCCTAGACTACCAGCTGGTGCCTTCCATTTTGCAATGCTATATTTGAAAATCTGGCATTATTTGGAGAATTCTGGCGTGAGGTTGGTGTACCAAATATCTACTCTTTCTACGACACGGATCAATTCCCAAAAATTTACGCACCGAATGTGTGCAATGTTTGTCAACACATACTTAAATTAATAGTTGATTTATCACATGAAATGAAAGCAAATGCCCGAGAGATATCGGCTCAAGGACACATATTATTGTCAACAATTCTAAAATTGACTTTATAATAATATTTACAGCACGACATTAACACTATTGTTTCAAATTAATGGTTTCAATTTGTTGGTAAAACATATTATTATTATTTTATAAAGGGACCTTCTATTTTAATTTTGAAATAAAAATTAGTTGGAACTATCTTTAATGATACTTAATGACAATACTTATTATTCATGTGGCTCTTTCAATATTTTTAATGTTAATGTGGCTTTTATGATCAAACGAGACTCGAGATTGATACGCCATGTATAAGGCATTACTCTCACAATATATTGGTATACCGGTGATTGTGAGAGTTGGGGTTTTAATCTTTCATTGTATACAGTGTTTTTTTTTTGTAATGCTAGAACATTTACTCTAAATTATACCTTCCTCATAATCCACCATTTGTGTAAATTTATGGTTAGCCCGAAAGAATGGTAGGAAGTATGTATTCATACGTCAAACAAAGTGTTTTGTATCTGATATTTTTTGGGAATGTGAATTATTACAGGTGAGACCAAAAATTAATTTTTAATGAAAGGG
>JBCFYV010004810.1:0-16790 GCA_039000515.1 Timema cristinae
TTTTCTTGTGTGAATTTAATTTAAACGTCGAAAGTATTGTAAAAAATTTTAAAGTGAACTATCGTTAAGATTTTATCTATTTATTCTCTAAAACACAACTCTAAGTTAATATTTTATCTGTTGATTTTCATACAACACGTTTATTAAAATGGTTTTCCCTTTAGGGTAAGAAGTTTTCAAAATCTTTTACAAGCTTACCAACCTGGCACGTCATATGCGTTTACAACACGGGAGTGGATTTAAAAAAGTTTTGATGAGTGGGGTACAAGTTTTTAGTCGGAGTGACAGCTTACAGCGACATGTTTTTTCACATAGTCGGAGGTGAAGTCATTCGAGTTGAAAAATGTAGTAAATATTTGCACGGCGGGATAGTCTATTACGACACAAGGTTTAAAACTTCACTGGGGAATGTTGCCAGCGTTTCAAAACTAAGAGAGCAGGAATCTATTGAGAATCTCGATATTGATGAAGATTACGACACCTGTAATTTTTCAGAAGCTTTGAATGGTACAGTCAAAATCATCAAGATCTCCCCCTCGAAAGACTCGCTATTTTTAGTCTTTACTAACGAAATTAAAAGGAGTTGGAAGCAACGCTTACCCAAAAAATTAGTTTAATGGGTAATCTAAAATGGTATACATCTGCCTGTGTGGAGTACTCTCGTGTTTGGTGAGGAAGGGGATGAAACAATAACCCCTTACTTTCGCAGTAAGTGTATCGTCACTCTAAGTCCTGACGAATTAAAATCACAGATTGAGGATGCATGCATTTATATGATTGAAGCAGCTACTTCTTTCCATCACAAAGGAAGCGGTTGGTCTGAGGATCGTGTGAAATACTTAGAGCTTAAACTAGCTAAATATGTTCCTTTAGCTGTTCAGCTATATTCCATTACCAGAAGAGTTTTAGAAATAAACATGCCAAAAATTTAAAATAAGAAATGTGACAGTAAATGTTTTCTTTGGTCTGTGCTAGCATTTCTATACCCAGCTGACAAGAAGCTTAAACGAGTGAGTAAGTATATATCACTGGAAGGTAAACTAAATATGGATGGTATTGAATACCTGTGCAAATACCACAAATAACTAAGTTTGAAAAACAAAATAATGTATCTATTAAAGTGTACGGCTACCAAGGGAAATATTTCCTTTAAGGATAACTAAGGTCAGTCGTGATAATCACGTGGATTTGTTGTTTCTTTCAAAAGTTGATGGGGGAAATTATTGTCTTATTAAGAACTTCAGCAGATTGTAAGCTCACTGACCGGCACATTGGGGAAGCATACTATTGCAAATATTGTTTGCATAGATTTTCAAGAAAATCTCAGGGATGAGCATAGTGAGGGTGTGCTGATTTTGATGCTCAGAAGATACAGGGCCCCAAAGGAGGAGGATAAAATATTAAAATTTCGAATATAAAAACATATGTTAAAAAACCCTATGTGATTTATGCAGATTTTGAGTGTTTTAATATTAAAATATCAGGGTGTGTACCTAACCCTAATCACTCATCAACTACAAAATGACGAAGCATCATACCATCAGGATTTGCATAATAATAGTCGATTCGGAAGGTAAATTGTGAAACCTCCCGTTGCTAAGTGGGAAAAAAGTTTGGGAACCTTTTTTCTAAACTTGTTTGAGAAGAAACCATGATCACGGGTGAAGAAAAAGGTTTTCCCCCGCGCACACCCCAACAAGAAAAAGAATTTATTTCGGCTAGTGTATGAGTATTGGAGGGTTGGGTCAAGACCGCGTCCCTGACCACTGTCATCTCAGTGGAGCTTATCGGGGTGCATCTCATAGTATGTGCAATATTCAGTTCAATATACCAAGAGAATACCCGTCATTTTACACAATTTAAAAAAATTATGACGCCCATATTATCATGCAGAAAATTGGGAAGTTTACAGACAGAAGAATATCATGTATCCAAACAATATGGAGAAATATATCTCATTCAGTCTTGGCTATTTACAATTTATTGACTCGTTCCAGTTTTTAAGCACATCTCTTGAAAAATTGACTGAAAATTTGTTACATGTTGGGAAAACTCAATTTAAAAAATACTCCATGAAAATATCCCTTTTGATAAAGTAGATCTCTGCTACGAAAAGGTGTGTTCCCTTACGACTACATGGATTGCAGCAGTAAACTGAAAGATATGTCAATTACCACCAAAATCTGCATTCTATAATCAGATACAACAAGAACATATTTCAGAAAGTGACTACGCTCATGCTAAAACTGTGTGGGAAAACTTTGAAATGAATACTATGGAAGATTATCAAAATTTATACGTTTTAAGTGATGTTCTACTTTTAGCAGACGTCTTCGAATACTTTCGCTCTTTATGTTTTGAGTATTATAAATTAGACTGTCTACATTTTTGCACAAGCCCTGGACTAGCATGGGCGGCATTTTTAAAGATGACCAAGGTTGAGTTGGAGCTATTACTGACATTGAAATGCATTTATTCATTGAAAAGGGATACGTGGTGGGGTTTCTATGATTTCTAATAGCATTCTGAAGCAAACAACCCCGATATGTTGGATTTTAACCCTGAAAAGGAGGTGAAGTATATCACATACTGGGATTGTAATAACTATACGGAACTGTTATGTCTGATTGTCTTCCTCAGAGTAATTTTAGGTGGTTGAACAAGACTGAAATAGCAGAGCTCAATATAATTTCAGTTCTGATGATAGCACTGTGGGCTATATATTAGAAGTGGATCTAGAGTACCCGAAGAAATTCATGACGAGCACAGTGACTATCCACTTGCTCCTGAAAAAGTTATAGTTACTCCTGAGATGTTATCCCCATTCTCTAAGTATATACAATCCAAGCTGAACTCTCCCACCGGCGGGAAAACAGAAAAGCTAGTGCCCAACCTAAACAGTAAACAAAATTATGTGGTACACTACCGTAATTTAAAACTGTATATTCCTTGGGTATGAAGCTTCAAAAGATACACCGAGTCCTAACTTTCAATCAGAGTGCTTGGTTTGAAGCCGTATATTGATTTTAATACATCCCGACGAAAAAATGCAATAAATGGATTTGAAAAGGACTTTTTTAAACTCATGAACAATGCGGTATTCGGGAAGTCGATGGAAAATCAAGACATCGTGTGAATGTACAATTACTAAATAATGAAAAAAGACTAAAGAAGCGTATTGCTTCACCAGCATTTATTGCTTATACAATCTTCACGGATGAGTTAGTTGGGGTTCACATGAGAAAAATAAGCCTACTTTTGAATAAGCCTATCTATGCAGGCTTTGCAATCTTAGATATAAGCAAGGTTATCATGTATAACTTTCATTATAATTATGTTAAGAGGAAATATGGACAAAATGCAAAGCTCTTATTCACAGACACAGACTCCCTCTGCTACGAACTGAAAACAGAAAATGTGTATGCGGATATGTTTTTATAATATAGACCGATTCGACACTTCAGACTATCCAGAAACACATTTTTTACACAGTGGTGCGCAATAAAAAAGCTCTGGGTAAAATGAAGGATGAGATGAATGGAGAGTGTATTCGAGAGTTTGTGGGACTTCGAACCGAAACTTTACTCCATTCAAAAGGAGAGTCTTGAGGAGAAAAAAGTTGGTAAAGGCGTATCAAAAACAACTCTCAAAAAGAAAATTAAGCATGGTCATTATAAAAAGTGTTTAAAGCAGGGGATTTACACTACGCCAATATGTCCATGATAAGAAGTGAGAAACATCAATTGTACAGTATCTCTTTGAATAAACTTGCACTTTCACCAGGAGATGACAAACGCTATATTTTAGATAATGGATGCGACACTCTTGCATACGGTCACTACAAAATAAGACATTTTGCTCCCAATGGAGACATAAAAAATAAATCTACCATTTTGTTTAAGTATATTGAAAAGTAAACTTTGTATTAACCTTTGTAATAAATTTTTATTAGTAAAAAGCTCGAGTGCTTTTGAGTATCAAAAGCCTAATTTCATCAGGTGAAACAGCACGGCTTTATCAAAATTAAATAGTTTAGTTAAAATTAGTTATAGTTTGGGAAAGGTGACGTTACTCGCTTCCTCGCAGTGCCTCCTGGGAAACGTTTTAATTAAACGCTAAACGAGTAACAACCAATACGTATAAAATTTTAAAAAAATTTTAGTGATTCATAAAAGTTGTATCCAATGAATAATGTAACTATTTAGAAACATCTGGTTTACCACCCGCCTTCTCCTCCTCAAATATTTTTTCCCGATCCGCAACTGATCATGCAACAACATTCACAGATGTTTACAGGTAATATCTTGATTCGGGGTTTCCCCCGGCACGAAGTGATCCACCACAGTTTGCGATAACAATACTATCTCGGGTCGTTCATATCAAAAAATGGACTATAACTTTTTCATACTCAATTATTACTCTTCATACAGAAAACGGACTATATGGTCACGATGTTTACAATGCCGGGGAACGAGTACAAAACTTGTTCAAGGTCATGCTGGAATAGGTGTCGTGCTAGGGATGTTTACAGGTAATATCTTGATTCGGGGTTTCCCCCCCCCCGCCCCCCCCCCGGTACAAAGTGATCCACCACCGGAGAAAGTGATCCACCACATTCTGTGTGGTGGATCAATGTTAACCTTATGGGAGAAAGTGAGCCAGAACTCTCAATTCATCCACTACTAACGTGTCCTAAGTACTTAAAACAATTGGTACACCAAGTAACTTTATCCGGTTAACCGTGAGACCTGCCTGTCTCAAGCGTTCTAGGACTAGCCTAACATGTTCTTTATGCTCAGATATAGACTGACTGTAGATACAGATGTCGTCAAGATAGTTGAAGACGAAAATAATTTGAACTCAGATAATATACTATCAAGAACGCGCTTAGCGCGGCTCCTCCAAAACTTATACCCAAAGGTACCCTATTGAACTCAAAACAGCCCCAGGGGGTAACAAAGGCAGTATATTGTTTAAAGTTTTCAGCGAGGGCGCATTGGAGAAAACTAGCGTTGAGGTCTATAAGGCCTTCGCCCCACCTAAATGCTGAAATGCACTTTCAATCGTGGCATTGACTATGGTCAAATACTATCTGTTTTATTAATTTTACGATAATCGACTATTAATCGTGGCCTCCGTCTTTTTTTGGAATGATGAAGGCAGGACTAACAAAGGAGGAACGAGAAGGTCTGATTACCTCTTTGTCGATAAGCTCATTAACTAAATTTCTGAAAATTAGTAATTTGGGGGGGGGGACACGAATAAGGGGGAGATCTAACGGCTTGTAATTAGCTAAGGTAATTTCATATGGCATGATGTCACACTTCCCCAGGTTGGTAGTGATGACGTCAGGAAAGTTTTGAAGAGTGGAGATAAGCTCATTAGAAGTATCAGACAGAGTAAGAGCAGCTCTGGATTTAAGGTCCTTTTCAAACATTATTTTAATGTTGGGACAAAATTTGAAACACAAACATCCTTCTTTAAGGTCAACCAACGCTTGAGATTTTGCTAAGAAATCGATACCTAAGATAACATTATAGGGAAGGTTGTCTAATACTAAGAGAGAAATGTTTCCAAGAAAATCTATCAATTTTTATTGAGAGAACTATCTTCTCAGTAACGGAGATAGACTTATTATTAGCAATAGCAAATGAGCAAGGAAGAACAGAACTGTTAATTGGGGATGACCCATTAGATATGGTGTCGAGGAGATTCTTTTTTATAAAAGACGCACTCGCACCGGTATCAATTAAAGCTACATACTGCCTGCCATTAATTATAACTGAATCAAAGGTACGGGAGTACATGGATTAAGAAGGCGTTGTCCGTCCAAGCCATGTCTTTGGCGGCGCTTAGTTAGTTTTTTTGCACGGCACTGACTTTAATAGTGGCCCATTCTACCACAATTAAAGCATTTGATAGTTGCTAGATGGTGGTCATTTATTTACGGTTTTCTCCGCTATTGGTTTATATTTATTGATTTCTTAGAGTAAATGACACGGCCTGGTCTCGGAGGGGTTACCATTATATTTACCTAAGCTGTTAGGTGGAGTATTATCATTTACATTTGAGACAATAGAAGGGGGTTTAGCGTTGGTATTCCTCGCTCGGCTAACATCGTATTCTCGATTTGAGAAGCCAAGTTGTGCAACTCCGCCATTGATACGGGTTGTGAAGCAAAAACAAAATGGCGCCTGGTTAAGGGTGATATATTCTCTAAAATTGTTGCCACAATTTCTTCTTCTTCAAGATTTAACTCTAACACAACCGCCGCTTCCGAAATAGAAATAATAAAGTTTCTAAAGGACTCGTTAGGGAACTGAAATCTATTCATATATGTATTCTTTAATGTTACTCTAGCTCTAAGAGGGATAAGAGAATTCAATATTTTCCGCCTACATTCTCGCCACGACAAGTTATGATTCAAACATTCTACTAATATTGGGTTAAATACCCACTAGTTTTGCTTAAGCACATGGTAAGAAATTCGAACTCATTACCTAATTTTTAACTGGCAAAATTTACTTATTTCCAACAGAAATTCAAACAATTTTTCAAAATGTTGACTATCACAACTCGGAATCTTTTCTAAAAACTTCGTCAAAACCGTCGTTTTAGTTTTTTTCAGAAATAGCATTAGTATCCGTGAGATAGTACAATTGGCGCGATCATTAACGGTAATACGGTCTAAATTGTCAACTTGACTAATAGCAGTATTGTCATTAGTGGGTGGCCATCTTGGGAGGTAAGGGCTGAGGCAATAAGACTTTCAGGGCTACTCGGCAGCTCACTCACCTCGGCGTCTTGGGGAACGACCCAACCTCTTTTTTTTTTTTTGCTGCCATCAGCTGCGCGTGAGAGAGAAAATCCACCCAAGCCGTGGATCCCTCTGCAACTTGGAGCTCTTCCGCACCGACAGATCTTTGTCAGCCATGGGTAGAACAATGCGTGCAACAAAAGGCGACAAGTATTAGTCTAAAAAATAATAAATTTTCGTAAAATGGTAACAATACATAGACAATAGTACTTATTGAGATGTGCTTATTAGTTGCGCAGTCTGCACCGTCTGGTACGGTGGCTGAACATACATGTTAATACAAGTAATGAGAACAAGAGAAGATTAGGATCAATGAATTTTAATGATACTGTATACATGATAAAACAGATATTTGACATATTGCACTTATATCTCAGTAAGTACGTAGTTAAATAACAATGAAGTGATGAAAGTGTGGCAGGCTTGCCTAAGTATTGGCCACAAGGGGGCGAGAAGCGCCGAGATAATAACACATGCCAAAACGTGGTGTACTCTTTCTACTATTTACATGTCAAAGTTGGCCTTGCAGAGCAGAGTAAGTGCGTACCTCAGGCAAGTTCTGGTTTAGCTATACAAGAGAGCCCTCGATACATATATACTATCCTTATTAGTGTACAAAAACAGTTACTTGGACATATCAAGTGTAACGTTGATTTGACATCAACGTTACAAGAATGAAAGAGATACTAGCGAATGGACACTATTTGAACAACACATAGAATAAACAACATTGTACTCACCAAGAAGTGCCCCGTTTCTCGCTAGTGTGTCTCGACTCTCGTTAATCAACTTCCCTGTTCGCGAGCACTTTTTCTGCACCGAGTGTGAGAACAGACTAAACGAGTGAAAGGTGTGCAAAATTGAGCGTGAGGTCGCCCGTTTGCATCATGGGAATAACCTCGTGATAGACACGTGGACGTTCTACGCGCGCCCTCCAATGATCTAGTTGTTTCCTTTGGTAACTTACGACCCCTTCCCTCTGTTCCGTGTGATTTTCTTTGATGTTCTTTTGTTTCCCCTATGTTCCCCTCCCCTCAGAGAATAACGGCTTATATACGGGTTCTGTTTGTGGTGTAAGATCACTTCTTGATTCAACTGTGTCATACGACAAACACGCTAGGACAGGATGATCCAAAGGGTATAAATTCTATTTCGGCCTGTACACATCAAAATTATCTTTCGAACTTATATTATTCATTTAAATGAAATCTATGCTGGGTACAAATTCTATTTCGGCCGGTACGATTCAAAATTAATTTTGGGGACTAGTATTATTTATTTTTGGATTACCATTATATATTGTCTTTTGTAAATATGTTAGATCACGAGGAAAGGTAGCCCAGCATGGCATAAAATATTCTAACTATTAAAGTAGGTAATATTTGTAGAATCCCTTTTTTGCCCTTCTGGATCTACAAATAAGTGTCATTTATGGTGAACTTTACCTTTGTAATGTCACTCTAAATCTACGTAAGGCGTGTTGCCTACCTAAGTGGAATTGTTATAGCCCGTACGGCTATGTAGTTTTTGGTATTTATTGTATATTTATTTAATCATGGAGGATCTCTCTTTGTATTGTGGTAAACTTTGATTGCCAATAATATTTCAAGTTAGTTAATACAACTTCGCTATTGTTTTGCGGATGGTTGGCCTGTGGTGCTAGATGTTGTATTCATTGTATTGCGGATTGCCGCAGAGACCCTAAGGGGGCCATGGATTTAACTTGGTAATAATCTTTAGGTCGAATATAACCTTGGTTATGACAACGGTTTTAAATTATGGGCATAACCTATGTTGTTATGACAACTGTATTATCATGAGCATAACCTATGTTGTTACGACAGCTGTATTATCAGGGGCATAACCTATGTTTTATGACAACTGTATTATTATGGGCATAACCTATGTCGTTATGACAACTGTATTTTATGGAAATAACCTATGTTGTTATGACAACTGTATTGTCATGGGCATAACCTATGTTGTTATGATAGCTGTATTATCATGGCATAAACCCAATCTTCTACATAATATATTTTAAAAATATCTATTTATTCATTGTTGTTACTTACATTTGCATATATCTATTGTTATCTTTTATAATAAACATTTTTAAATACTCAATGCAACCTTTAATTTACTAATTCTAGGTAAATGAGTTATATCTTTAAGATTCTCGACCTCCTCCCCATTGCTCATAGTACCAACATGGCGGATGATAGTTAAGAGAGTTCATGGAAGCACAATCGTGGTATAAATCAAGAGAAAGGCCTATTCACTTTTATGCAGTCCTGTCAGCTCCTCTGCTATTTATCATTTGTTATGGTTTATATATTTATTTTGCTTTTGTGTAATGTGCGCCTGCCTTTATCTATTAGAGGATAAGGAGGGCGGTACACAAGGTCCACGGGCCAATCGGGGATGAACGCGTCCCACTGGGTGAGACCCCAGGGTGAGCAAAAACCACAAAAATCTAACAATGAAAAAAGTAACAACTGCAGCCGAGCCTGAAGGGCAAGACGGCCCACTAGCAGTGTACTTGCAAAGTGAGAGTAGCGAAACAATAACAACACTATACACACGGGCCAATCATGAAAAGCACGAGCGGCCCACAGTGTAACCTCCCAACCACAACATTGGGATAGGCCAGTGAACCTAATTAGGTACTAATCATCGACCTCCATATAGCCTAAACAATCTCCTGCCTAGACAAGCTATCCTAAATATACATCAATGGACACATCATGTGTGTCGCGGGATACACCATCCCGAGCGCGAGAAGCGCGCTACACCGCAATTGTAATTGCAGCTTGTTCTCCTGGCCCAGGAGACTCAACATTAAATATTATATAACTAGCCTAACGGTAACACAACAACAGTGTCCTCACAATAGACACGGACAGTTTTCCAATTATTAATCCCTACTAAATGATAAATTCTATCCATCCTCGCAGGACGTAGACTCACCCTAAAAATAACATATTAATCTGGAGTCCACTCGTCATATCTCATCCTCGTAGTTGTTAAGTCCTTCGACATCCTCCGGTTTAGCGTATCCATTCCCCTAGGATAGTAAAAACCACCGTTGACTAGATGACAGATTCTGACTAGAAGTGCGCGCTTATTAGGCCTGCGTAGACCATGTTTACGCGATCGTATGCTGGCGTGTTCTGTGCTCCTTCCCACAGTCAGGCGAATATATAGTGGTTAGGCCCGTACGAAGCGAAGGGGGAACCTCCCCAACCTTCTAGAAGGACGACCCGCGCTGGCCAACGGTTTTCTTGGAGCGTCATTGGTGGTGCTTGTGGTCGAACGCGGAGTTATTCCCAGCAGTGGTGATCGGTCACTTATCTTCTATGGTGTGTCATCGAATTGGGGATCAGGCTTACAGGACGAGTCGGCGAAGTGGTATGTAAATAAAGAGATATATTATTAGCGAAGCATTTACATTAGTATATTATGTTTAACTTTTATGATTAGCAGGAACTAGCCAAATATACGTTCTCTTGCACGTTTTAACGGGGATAACCCAGGTTTTGCCGTTACAAAACAAACAAACATTTTCAATGTGTTAGTAAAGTAAATGAAACAGCACTGAAAGCCAGTTAAACCCTTATCACATTTAATTGTATCAAATTTAAAACCTTTTTTAGAGGGGCAATTTATAGAAGAATGCTTGATTGAAATTTCAAAAATTATGTGTCCTGAGTAGGTAAAAGATTTTCCAAGTATTAATCTCACACAAAACACAGTGGCTAAACCCAGAACTGATATTGCAAATGATTTGAGAAGTCAATTATACTACATTTTTTCCCTAAATGAATCGGAATATTAAAGTCAAAACTATATTAAAAACAAAAATAAATTACTTTAACTTTTACTTCAAAGTAAAAAAGTCTACAAACTAACAAAACAAAAGAAACATCAATTTAAAAAATTTAAAATTTACTGAGAGCCACAAAAGAAAAAAATTTAATATTTAACCAAAATATTGAAAGAGATAAAAATAAAGAACCAAATAATGGGGCTACCTAATTAAACCAAAAAAATACAAAGTTAGACCCAAGAGGCAACAGGGAAAAATTAAGTGCTCCATAACAAATTTTCGTTTAAAAAATAAAAGCTTTTTTTGCAAAACAATACCAATGCCATATGACAGGTTCCCTAACAACTAAACCAAAATATTCCAAAATAAAACTACGCAGCAAATTATTTATAGGTTTCAAAAAAAAAAAAATTTTAAACATCCCGGCTGATAATGTCCCGTCCTGACGGGCTTTTTTGGGAAGGGCGAATGTAATAATTTTTTAAAATTGTTGTGGTCCTGTTATATAGGTCTAGTTGCAGGGTGGGAAGGTGGGAATTTTCCCCTTTTTTATTAGTCACTCGCTAACATAGGGTTTAAAGGCTTTCGTTGTTTTCGAAAGTAGCCCGGTTCTTGTTGTCTTGATCACCAGCCCCTGCATTCAACTCCTTCCCAAAAAAAGAACTCCAAAGACACAATGAGATAGTAGAGCAAAGCTTGTTTGATCAGTACGCCAATCCCGGCGCCAAGCATATGATGATCTTCGAATAGTACAGTTGGCCCTCAGAACATTTGGTTTCTCCGTTTGGAAAATCAGGGTGCCCGCACCATTTGTAGGGTTTTTAACTTCTCCTGTTCTAGCATTTGTGGTAAAGGGCTGGAATGCAAGTTGCTTATGCGGCGGATATACCTGGTAAAACCTATATATATATAGTAAGATGTGAGTTTTAAAAATGCGGAATCAATGGTTTAAAATAATTTGGTGTAGTATTTTAAAAGGCTGGCTGGGGTTTATTGGATTTTTTACAGGGATGTCTTTTAATAGTAGCTTGTTTAGGGCGGGTAGTAACACTTATATTAGCATCCCCGCTAATGTTATAAAATCAAAGATTTCCTAAATAGTGTGCAACTTGAAATATTTATCTGAGTTTGTGATCAAATTTAGTTTTGCTGAAAAAATTATAATTTGTTCCCATCTCGGGAAAAACAAAAGGTGAAAACTTTTTTGTGAAGTAGAAATATGTTTCAAAAAAAAAGAATGCATGGAAAATTTAGTGTTTTAGTGACCAATGGTGCCCCAGCAATGTTAGGTTGTCAAATTTGTGGAAAATTTTAATTTTCCAAAAGATCGTACATTCCAAAAAAATTTTAAGTTTTAAATTTATCAGGAAGAGTTAGTTGCAAAGTTTTAAAAAATGATGAGGTTTTTTAAACAGTTTAGGAATAACCAATTTTATTCGGACCATCGTTTGAAAATCGTAATTTGAACCCTATTTTCCGGGGGGCAGATAGTGAAATTTGCCTAACTACACAAATTCGTTTGGGTATTTGTACAAGATGTTGACAAGTTTCTTTGTTTGAGAAAGGAAATATTTTGTTCTTAGAAATGAAAGACAAATGTTTTTCCGACATTAAAAAAAATAATGGACTTTAGATTGGTCAAATAGTCGATAAACGAAAAAATTTAAATGAATTAAACTTAAATCTTAAGGAAAAAATTATCTTATAAAGAGGCCTAATTTTTATAACATGTCATCTAGTTTTTTGTACAGCACATAATAGATCATAAATAATACACTTATTCATGATCCCCCCGTTGTAGAAATATGTATTTTATAGATGTTTTTAAATTGTTTGTCATTTTTTCAATTTAAGGTAATATTTTATTGGTTTGCTTAATTTAAAAGCTTTATAGGAATTTTGAATCAATTTGAGCCATTTTTGAGTATTTTTTTAAAGGCTATCATGTCGAATAAGAATATTTTTAATACTATCGATAGTTTAAAATGTTTCCAACTCCCAGTTATCGGAATAAGAAAATAATGTATCAAATGAGCTTTATTGGGTTGTAAAATACACATTCTTAGAGAGACTGCAACAAACTAGAGGGGGTTTGGGCGTTTGGAGGGTGAAGCTATTTTCTTCTGAAGCAGGGTATTGTAAACCAGTATTATTTTCAGTGGAATTCAAGAAGTTTAAATTTGTTAAACTTTGATTGCATTGATCATTTTTAGCTTTTTAGTTTAAAAAAAAAATTGAAGTAATTGATTAGAATTTTAAGGTCATTAATAGGTAATTTTTTGGATAATTTGTAGGTAGTCAAAATGTGGTCCTGCTTATAACATAACGTATGATAACGTGAACGTTTTTTTAAAACAAAACTTCAGTTGTGGAAATGTCAACTTAAAAGAGTGTCCGAGTGGACTCGGATCACAACCCTGTTCTATTGAACTGGAACGTGCACTGTCCTTAAAAAGACCCACCCAGAAACCCCGACCTTAAGCGCACTGACGGGGGACAGGTTCACGAATGTGTTGAGAGAGAGGTTGGGACCCACCCCTACCTTTTCGAACAGCATCAGAAATAGATCACGGGTGCGGAGTACATTTTTTCCCACCTTAAAGAGGTCGCTCAAAGCTTTGATGCCTAGTTACCGCCCCAAGAGGGTACCACGGACTTCTTTGCTCAATTCTATCCTAAAGCACGTCCGTGAGAAATTCGACTGAGGAAGGTTTGGCAAATCTCGGGGGGACCCGGTAAACAAGGCCAACGGGAAACCGCAAAGTCCGTGTGGTTTTGCGAGATGGTCGAAGAACACCGGAACAGGTCTAAGATTACAAGATTGGAGCTATGCGTACAGTACAGGTTCCTGTGGTGCAGTACGAGGAAATTTGATGCGAGTTCACGCATCAAGGCCACCTTTTGTTGGCGTAATGGGGTGGCAAACTCCAACCAGGAGAAGGCCGACGCTTTCACTTAGCTCACAGAGGGGTGGAATTAGTACTGACTGACGACTCGTCAGGCCCAGTGCACATTGTCACATGGCTCAGGTTTATTGGTGCGGTCCCGTAAAAACACTTAGATGAGTCTTTTCACCATAGAGGCGATAGAAATGTCACAGGTATTAGCCATTATAGGAAATAAGCAAGGCTCCCAGCAGGGATGGTATCTGTAACGGCGATCCTAAGAAAACCACCTTGGAGAAGATTATTTCCTCATGGAGTTATTCAATGATGTCCTGCTCCTGATTCACTTATCTGAGCTCTAAAAGCACGCCAATTTCCTCTGTTTTCCCTAAACTGAGTAAGGACCCACATAAAATCGTAATTACCCAACGATCAGATTACTCGACTGTTTGGATAAGTTGTTTGAAAATCATTCTATGACGAGACTAGCCCCACATGTTCTCAAAGCGGGCTTATTGGTGGGCGAGCAGTTCGGTTTCCGGGTAGGTTACGTGAAGGCTCACATTTTGTCCGACACATGGAGCAGGTGACGAGGAACTTCAACATAAACAGGCTAACTGGGACACTCTTTTTTCGATGGGGCAAAAGCCATCGACCGTGTCTGACAAAGAAAGGGCTACTTCTCAAACTCCTTTCCTTGAACCTACCTTCTACCCAGTTAAGGTTGTTCAATCTTATCTAGCCCACCTTCTCCTTCTAAACTACTTTTGGGAACACTACTACCCAAATCAGAAGCATCCGGGCTGAAGTGCCACAGGGTTCTTCTGGCCCCGATCTTTTATTTGTGTGTGAATGATATTCTTAAAAACCCCCTACATTGTTGCAGTGTGCGGATGACAGGGTCTGTAGCGGTCATGATGAGGTTATCTGGTGGGGAGGGTATCCAGATTTTTCATGATGTGTTGAAGGGATGATGACCACCGAAAGGAGTATTGACATAAAAAAGATAAAGCGTGCTTTAAAGGACCACCGTCGCCCGGGATTGTGCTTTAATGAGAGATAACAAGGTGAGGCAAGTTTTGGGGTGTTGTTAACAGGGGTTGCCCTATCCACAAGGGGAAATTTTATTTTTTCAAGCTTAATCAGGCAATCTTAATATGCGGGTCCCCCTTTGGGGCATCTGGGGAACGTATATGAGGTGGATGCAAAACTTCATAGCAGGTGCCCAAAGGGTCATTTTATACGCCCCCGATTGTTACATTGTGACTCTTTTCGGGTCTGGAGTCCCCCCACCAAAGACCCTTTAGAAACCCGGTGCAACTTATCGACAAGCCCCAGTGAAAAAAATCCCCTTTATCCCGGTTGGGAGCTCGTTTTCGATTAGGTTTAGAACGTCCCAAAGCCCCGTGGATAAGAAAAATGTGTAAAAAAGTGGTCAGTGGGAGGGTTTTCACCCAGGCCCCCAAAGGGTTGTATATCCACACGAAATTTAAAAAAAAACCTTTTTAGGTTTTTCAATTGCTTTTTTCCCCGCTTAAAATTATGTATAGTTTCTTTGTTTCAGAAACCTTGGGAAAAAATTTGAAACTCATTAGCTAAAAAAAGCATGGTGTGACCAATTGGTTGTAGTTTTTTAAAATTTTGCTATCATACTCCCCTTCAGAGAGCTTTTAAAGATGTCATATGCCCTTGGTTGACTTGGATTTGGAGTTTAGTTTTCCCCAAAACTTGGTAACTGAAAGCAGCGCTGAAGCGTTGGGGACAAAAGGGCCCGGCCCATGAGCTATGAAAAACTGCTTGAATCCCCTTTAGGGAAAGGGTAGGAGTCATTAATGTGAAAATATACGTATCCTTTCTTTTCCTTGGCCATTATTTTGTATAGCTATTTTATAAACTTCGGTGACATGTTTAGTGGAAACCCCCATCACAGTTTCTTTAATGTTCCGTGGTTGAGTTCATAGTAAGGACCCTCCCCTGCAAACTTTTGAGGAACCTGAAAAAGGGCCCAAGTTTCTAATCGTTATTTAAAAACAAACCCTTAATTTTTAAAAGACTGGATGTCATTCATTGTTAAATTCAGTATAGTGTCATTGCGCAGTTTTCTTATTAAAACATTTCGATCTCTCCCGAATCATCTATCACTCTTTTAATCATAAATGCGCTAAATGCTTTTAAATTTTTTATCTTTCTCAACTCGAGATAAAATCAGGGGAAAAGGGGGCCAAGGCCCACCACTGCCTTTCCTGTTTTTCACCTTTTTCACTATTACGGCCCCGTTTAAGGCCAGGCAGTTTCGTTGCCAGGATGATTTTTCAGAATGATTGCATCGAATAGTAGGGGGGTAAACTTTGACAAAAGAAACGGCCATGCCTTTTTTGGGGGCAAATGCACGTACTCGGAACTTAGACCCAGGGTGATCTAAGTTGGTTTTACCACATGATGCCCTGTTAACTCTACAGATGGGGAGCCCCCATGAAGCTGACATGACAAACCCTTTAAAAAGGGGGGATCGCTAAGAGAGATGTCATCACATCAAGTGGTGTTTTGGGTTAGGTTAGGTTTAGGTTAAGTTTAGGTATTTTTGGGTAGGTTTTAAACATGTTCGGGATCAAATCAAAAAGCCTTTGATGATGATTTATGTAGTATAAATATGATGAACACTAAAAAAAGGATTGAATGTTAGGACGATGTAAGACATACATTATGGTGCCAGGTTTTTGGTAGAGGTGGAGAGGAGCCTTTTATGAAACCCGATGTCGCTTAGAGGAAGAGCTGTTATAGCCAGTATGAAAATATACTTTGATAAAAAGTTCGAAGTCCCTTTTTTGTATGGGGCCCTTTCAAAGGCTTTGCTTAGGTTAGGGGTTTTGGGTTTTTTAAAAATTTGTGAAAAAAATCAGGATCAATGATCCTACGTTATGTATGCTTTAAAGAATGTTTTTAAAATTATTGATAAATGAAATTTTTATTAAATTTCGTTTGATTGGGGGGGTATGATTAAAGACCCCGTTTAATGTATGTTTCATGAGTCTGTTAAAATGTAACATATCAGTTTGAGAGGGAAAATAAATTTTACCCGTCTTTAATATGTTTTTTAAAATTTTTTTGGGGCTAGGTCCCGTCTCCAATAAGTGGTGTTAAATAGTGTGTTTTCAAAATTTAGTGTGGTATTGAGGGATATAAAGTGGGCTGATGGGGGCTGTAAGGGGGGTAGTTGGTGTGAGAGCAGTATTTAAAGAGGTATGGAGTCAAATGGGAGAAG
>JBCFYV010004811.1:0-17658 GCA_039000515.1 Timema cristinae
GAATGCAGTGTAAAAGATAATATTAGTTTTTAAAAACAATGTAAAAATTTTTTGTTTTGGATTTTGTCAAATTTTTTTAAAAAATCAGTAAAGTAGGTTTGGCGGTGAAGATTGTGTTAAATTTTTGAGGATCCCAAGAAAATTTGTTTTATGTGAAATATTTGGGCGGAAAAAGTCACCCTATTTTTTTAGCTTCGACAGAAATGCACGTATAAATATTGGTTGGTTAGGAATGAGTGCATTGGTAAAGGACAAAAGTAGCCAGACTTTGGGTTTGCTTGCGGATCCCCCAAACCCCCCTAAAAATTTTGGAAGAAACCTAAATTTTTGAAAAATTCTTTGGTGAGGTATGTCAAGCTTCAATGAGAATGCTCCCCCAAAGAATTATAAAGAAAATGGAGGGTTAAAATAGTACCCGTTTTAAATGGAACGTGGCAAAAGGGGGGCATCCCCCTTTCAAGGGGTTTTTTGATTCTTTGGATAAGGTAAGGTTTTAGATTTTGGTGCCTAACAAAAATTTTGTAGGGGGCATGGAAAATAGAGTTATATAGTTGTAAAAAATTTTTGAAGGCTCATGGTGGAATGGAAGGTGGTGGGGTAAATTTTAAAAAACGTCTGAATCAACTTGGGATACGTTATTTAAAAATTTAGGTGAGGGAGATGAAAAAGGGTTTCAGAAAGTGAAGGAAATTTCTCCATTTATGGGTTGGAAATTAAAAAAAAAATTTGAGTGCGTTGGACAGTGGGAAAAAGGGGTCAGCTTAGAAAACTAGTCAAGAATGAAAGGGAAAAGTATAGGAGGTAAAAGTATTTCGGCCCGGGAAGTTGAAGTGTGAGGTTGCCCTTTACAAAAATACATGGCTTGGAAAAAAAGAAAAAAAGGGAAATTTGGTAAAAAAGGGCAAGTGGGCAACTTTCTTCCAAAAGCATCCCCCGAAAAAACCCCTGAGCGGGGACTTTTCCCCAAAAAGATATTGTCATGGTGCCAATATCAAAAAGCCCAATTTAAAGGACCCAATGACAAAAAATTCTAGAAAAATGTATTTCATGGTAAAACTCAAAACCAAAGGGATTTTTAATAAGTGATATGGGAACCGATTTCCCCAAAAATGTATTTTAGGGCTCATACCTAAAAGGTGTAAGGAGCAGTTATTTGTTTTAATGATGGGGCTGAAGCGCCAAAGGTTTTTGGGAAAAACAGGGGAAATTGGCCTGGCATAACGCGCTAAGGTTTTGGGGGCACGTACGTGGTTTATAAAAAATAAAATTTTTTTTAAAAAATTTAATAATTTAAAATTTCCCTTTCCATCGTCCCAAAACCAAAATAATTACTTTTTATTTGTAGTCAAAATAAAATTTTTTATTAAATGTTGTATTGTTTTGGGTGCGTGTATTTTCAGTGAACATTTCAAATGCATTTTTTAAAAAAAAATTAATTAAAGAAATTTGTTCACAGTGTAATTTATTTTTTCATGTTGAGAAAAATAAACATGTTTAATTTTTTAAAAAATGGTCCAGGTGTTTTTTTTATATAATCACCCTCCTGTTTTTTATATTAAAAAAACACAAATTGAAATGCCCAAAAAAATGGTTTGGGTTTGTTCGTCTTCCAAAAAAACCCATTTTTGAGAAAATAAACAGTACAATGTTAAAAAATTATAAAAAACCCTGCATTATTAAATAAAAAATTTTTTTTCAAATGGGCCCTATTGGTCACGGTTCTTTTTTTTTAATTTTTTCAAAAATTAGTTAAAAATTAAGAAAAGTAGACCGACCCTCCTTTTACTTTTAAAAAAGTGGGGGAAATAATGATTCTTTAATAAATTTAATGTTTGACTTTTTTTTTAAAATTAATTTTAATGACCCCTGAAAATGACCTGAGAAAGGCTTAACATCTAAATTTTAGGGAAAGAAAATTTATGGAAGACAAATTAAAGCCCTTTTTAAATAATTTTTTTTGTCTAATATCCTTTTTGGGGAAAAATTACAATATTAATGCATATTTTAAAAAAACCACACCAAAAAATGAATACTAATAAAAATTTAATTAATAGTAAAAATGTTTTAAAAATTTCTTCGCGTTTCAAATATTGTATTAACATGAACATTCGATGGTTTTTGAAGTTCTTGAAATTTTGTTAACTTTTTCACCACAAATTATTAAACAAAATTGAAATAAAATTTTTTAACCCCTTTTTAGTAAATCATACCCCAATAAAATGTTTGTTTTAAATTTAAAATAAAAATATTAAATTATAATAGTCTTATTAAACCTTGGCATATATATATTTTAGGTTTTGTATGATTTTAAAATTTGCATTTAAGTTCTAAAAACCCAAAAACCCAAAATTTCCAAAGAGTATTCAAAATGCTCAAATTTTGGACCCCCAAAAAAATATAATAGAAGCTTAAAGCTTTTTTTAAAGATTTAAAATCCGATTTCATCAATTTTTGTTTTTATTAGAGAACTTTTTTCGAAAATTTTTTGTGTCGTTTGGAGTTCGATGGATTTTTTTTCTAATAAATGTCCAATACGCGTAGTTTTTTTTATTTTGGGAAAGTGGTATTTTTATGAAAAGTATTTTTTGATTTGTATGTATTCTGCTTCTAAATACCCTTCCCGATTAAAGAAAAACAATTTCAAATTCTTTTTTCGTATCCATCCCTTTTTGTGGTTTTTAGACCAGTGGTTTTTGGTAAGTTGATTCCGGGAAGTTATGGAGTGGTATTTGGGATACTTTTTTTATTGTTTCTAATATTAAAAAAATGTTTAAATAAAATGTCAAAAAATTATGAGAAATCCGTTGTTTTTTATAGCCCTTTAAAAAGATACTGATGTAAACAAAAAAATTAAAATAAATAAATACGTAAAAACACTATGGCAAAAAATAAATAAATATAAATAAATGAAAGCCCCGCCGACACATGGGACTGCAAATGATGTGTAGGGTGGTAGGTGTGGCGATAAGCAAAAACATCAAATTCTTTCAAATGGGGGTACCCCATCGATTACTTTACATTGGTTCAAAGGGTTTTAGGTAATGGTAAAAAAATGTCGTCAAAACTGTTTCATGTCGTCAGGTAAAGGGTTTAAATTATACGGTTGTTTAAAGAAAATTTTGAAAAAGAAACCATGAAATAAAGAAGGCAATGGGGTTGTCAAAGGAAGCACTGGGGAAGGAGAGGTGGGGAAAAGTTATTCGTGAGAGTACGTTTTAATGTTTTTCCCCTGGTGTTTTTGGGGCCGGAAAATGGCATATTATCTGAATACACTCACCCCAAAAAGATTTCTGCTCGGGGCACAGGTTTTCTGCGCTTTATACCTGGTTTCCCATGAATACGGCTGCTTATCTAGAAACCATTCAGGGGGATCATGTCCCCCTCGCTACCAAATTACAGGGGAAACGATTTTTTTGTATCAACAAGATAACTCCCCATCCCCTAAATCACAAAGCAATGGCGTGGTTTGGGGAAACCGGGGAAAATCCATTTTTTTTTTTTTTTTTTTTTTTTTTTCCCTTGGCCCTGCACGGAGCCCAGATTAAATACATTGAAAATTTTGGACGGGGGATGGCAGTGGGTTTTTTTGCGTGCGGCTAACAAAACCCCGAGTTACGGAAAGATATTTCTCGGGGTTTGGTGGGAACATCACTTTTGGCAGGGCCGAAAGTTGTCGGGGCTTTCCCAGCACGGTTCGTCCCCGCTTTAAAGAGTAAAGGAGGCCCTTTTTTTTTTGCAAAAAAAGTGTTGACCCCTTTTTTGGAAACTTTTGTGTACCAAAACAATACAGTACTTTTAGGGTTTTCAGTACCAGCAGGGTTTTGGAAAACAGTTTTTTTTTGCCCACACCCCCCGTGCTTTATTTTGTATCATGTGTCAAATTGAATTAATCTATTTTCGGGTATATTTGGGATTTTGTTTTTTTTTAACTTTTTTTAAAAGTTTTTTAACTCTAAAATTAAAAGGATAACACGGCCATTTTTTGAACATCTACGATATTTAATACAATAACTTGCTCTAAACTGTCCTTCCTTTTAAAAAAAAAAAAAACCTTTTTTTTTAAATTTTTTTTGTGTTTTGTCCCATAATTTCTTAAAAATATAAAAAGAAAACATGTGACGTTGTTTGCCCAAACCCTTCCCTTTTATTTCCCTATGTTTTTTACTTTTTGTGAAAAAAATTTACAATTAATTTTCGCGGGGGAATTTAAGCAATTCGAAGTTAGGGGGCCCCACGTGGTTGCCGGCCTGACTAATTATTATTATTTTTTATTGTTTTTTTAAAGGCCCATCGACCATCCCAGGTATTAGGGCCTTTAAAAAATATTAAAAACTAACCCGGGCTAATAATACTATTTACTCTATTTAAAATTTAAAAAAAAGGGAAAAGGGAAAAAGAAAAAAATTTTTTTAAATAAACTAAAATAAAGAATTTTGAAATTTTTAGAAGAACACTTACCTTTTATTAAACCCCTTTTAAATTTTCCCGTTTTTAAAAAGTTGTTGACTTATTTATAATGAAGTCAGCCATGTTTGATTTTCAAAAGCATGCGGGAGTTCTATAAAAAAAGTGAAAAAAACGGGATTTGTTCGTAAAGAAGAGAGAAAGTCGATCTAAATAACTCAAAACAAACCGTTTTTAAAAATTTTTACAGGGTGGAAATAAACATTTAATTTTTTAAGAAAAAAAAAAATTTTTCACTTTCATTAGCATACGTTCAATTTTTTTTGTTAAACCCCCCCTTTTTTTTGATTTCCCCAGTCCATAGCCAACATTTTTTTCTTTTTGGGTTTTTAAAATTAAATTTTTACTCTTTGGACCTGGAAGTAAAGAATAGAACCTTTTTAAATTTGGTTTTGGAAAAATTTTTTTTTAAGAAAAGAGGTTTTTCTTCTTCTGAGGGGTTTTACATGGAGCCCCAAACTCCCCAAGCCCCAATTTAAAAATTTTTTTAAAGTGAATTTTAAAGTAACGTGGTAAAATGGAAAGCTAAGTGTTTGTACAAGAAATAGATTGTTTATTTTTGTTTCAATTTGGGGTAAGAATTCGAATTTTCTAAGTGTAACAAATCTCTGACCCTTTGTGTCAATTTGACAATTCTGGGGAGGTCAAGCCCAAATCTTAACCCATAAAAAATTTTTATTTTCAAATTTTGTTTCTCCTATAAAAATTGAATTCATTTTCTTTCAAAAAAAGACAGACTAATGTAAGAAATTTAAATTTAAATTTTCATTTTATGTTAAATTATTAAATTTTTTTTTATTATATATTCTTTTTTTTTTTTTGTTCAACCCAAAAATGTTCTTACTTTGTTAAATTTTGCTTTAATTAATCGGAATTTTCCCTAGGGAGGCTTTGGGAAATTGGGGAAAAGGGGGGGAAAAAAAATTTTTTCCACAAAAGTGGGCCAAAAAATTTTTTTTTTTTTATACATTTTTTTTTTGTCTAAATTACATTTTGTTTCCCAAAAAAACCATTTTTTTCTGAATTGTTCATGTTTTTTGTTTTAAGTTTACCCAGGGGTTCGAGATTGAGAGTTAGTGCCACCGGAAAAAACAAAACCAGGTAAAATTTTCCCTTTTTTTTTTTTAAATTTTTATTATTTTTCTCCGGGATACGGGGTGGGCCCCCAAACAAAAACAAAATTCTTTATACATTTTGTGTTAATGTTGTTTTTTAAACCCCAAACCCGGGAAAAAAATTTTTTTTGGCCCAAAAAGGAAATAATAATTTTTTACAATATAAAAATATAAAAATATTTTTTTTTTAAAAAAATTTGGGAAGGGCCCAAAAAGTGATTGGTGTTCGGGATTAGTTTTTTTTATGTATGGTTTAAAAATTATTTAAATATTTTCAATTAAAAAGGTTTTCATGGCACCCAAATTTTAAAAATTTTTTTTTCTAATTTTAAATGGGCCCTTTATGTTTTGGAAATAGTGTATGTGGCCCCTTTTCCCTTTTATGAATTTTGCCATATGGGGGGGAAATTTCAAAGAATTTTTGGGGGGCTAGTGGGGTTTGGGGGGGGGGGGGCTAACAATTTTCAATTAAAAAGGTCCAATGCACGACAACAAGTGAAAAGACGATAGAAAAACGTAGAAAAAAAAAGGTGGGGTTTGTTAATTTTTCCCCACCGAACCCCCTCAAATTTTTAAAATCGTTTTGTCTTTTAGGGCCAACCCCCCTAAGTCCCCAAACCCTAAATTTTGGTAGGCTACCCAAATTTAAAATTTTAAAAAAGGGGAATCGATATTTTTTAATTTTTTCAAATTAGGGGTTTTTTGATGGGGGGGGGTCAAATTTTTTTAAATCACCCATTCAAAAAGCTTTGTTTTTTTTGGGGGGTTTAAAAACTCAAAAAAACTAAGTTTAAATCGACCTTCGAGTTTATTTTATTTTAAAAAAAGTGTTTTTTACGAACAAACAGAAAATATCTAAATTTAAAAAAAAAATTTTCCACTTAAATTTTCATAAATTAAATTTTTTCGTTTTTATTTTTTTTCCCGTTTTTAATTTTTTTTGTTTAAAAATTTAATGAAAATCTTGTTTTTAAAAAAATTTTTTTTTCCGGAAAAAAGCTTTAAGACAACAAGTTAAAAAAAATGAAATTTTTTTTGTAAGTTTTTCACAAAGTTTTCTTTAAATTTGGGGCCACCAAATGAAAAGGTTCCCCAATCCCGGAGGCCATGATTTTATTTTGGTGGTGGTTTTTTCCCTTCTCAACACCCAATTTTTAAATAACATTTCTTAGTCAATGAAACGTAAGGGTAACGATTGATTATTTCGGTGGTCTGGGAAATTTATGTTTTTTTTTTTTCCCCTTGTTTATATCTCCCTTTGGGAGCACGGGCCAGTCAGGGCACCCGGGATTTACAGGTTTCTTTTCCCTTTTTTCCCTTTTTAACATTAGGGGCTCAATTTTATTTTTTAATGGATATATCTGACAGAAAAAATAAATTAGATCAAACTTTTCGAACCATACGAGGGAATCAATTTTTAATGATATTATTCACAGGGTACCTATAAAAAATAAACTTTATTTTTAATAAAATATTATTTTTTTACTGAACCGAAAAAAGTTGGTTTTATTTTAAAAAGGTGCCCCCTTTACTTTAAATTTATCAGAAGGCCTACCCTAAGTTCACACCTCCCAAAATTTTTAAAATTGCTACCTCCCTATAAAAAATCTTTTATTCATTGCTACCTCCATTAAAAATCGTGTTTTTATTAGTCCTCCATGTAAATATGATTCATTTTGCTACTCCATGTAACATCATGATTATTAGCTACCTCCATGTTAAAATCGTGATTCATTAGCTTCCTTTCCCTGTAACATCAAGATAAAATTTAAAACTACCTCCATATAAAAAACATGATTCATTAGCTACCCCCATATAAAATCCCGGGGTTCATTAGTACCCCCAGGGAACATCGTGATTCATTTGCTCCTTCCCTGTAACATTTGTGATCTCAAAGCTCCTGATCCATGTAAATCAAGATACATCAGGCTCCCAAAACCATTTAACTCATGATACACCAGAGCTCCTGATCCAGGGAACATCATGATTCATTAGTACCTCCATGTAATTTTTGATTCATTAGTACCTCCATTTTTAACATAAAAGTGTTCCTCACAATTTCCTGCGTTGCTGTTGATTGTTCAGTTACCGTTTGATACAGTTAAAAACCAAGGTAATAAGTCTTACCCATCACGAGCACAGCTCCCGTTGGCCTCAAAATTTTAGCTAGGGAAAGGGATTTTACCCCGGGGCGTCGGGGCTTTTGGACGCTGAAAAGCCATCTGCGAAGGTTTTTCGTTTAAGACCCCTTTTAAAACTTGAGTTGAGAGGCGTGGCAGACATTTATGGAAAAGCAAATAGCAGGGGCATTGAAGACAGCAGCTTTGGTCGGGGGGAAAAAAAGGGAAAATCGCTGCTATTCTCAAATAGGTTAAAAATTTCTGCTGTGAGCATATAAAAAAATAATATTTGTTAGGGGGGGAATTTAAAGGAAATCTTTCGATTCGTTTTTTTAAAGTGAAAACCCTTTCTTGATTACGGGGGTTGGGGCCCCCTTAAAGAACGTGTTTGTTGGTTGCTTTTTACCACCAACATGCAGGGGCTTGCCAAAAAATAGACGCGTTTGTCTGGTTGTTTTTATCGCCTTTATGGGGGACTTGCCCCCAAGAGGAGCCGTGTTTAACGCACGGTTTCCTTAAAAGGGGGCATGAAAAACTTAATACCCCTCAAGTGTTTGGGTGAATTTAATGGGTTTTTGAAAAATTTTTATATTCCTGGTTTTTAAACCCCCCGATCCTTTTAGTGATGCGCGGTACGAGTGTCCCCGTCGTTGAATGCTGCTGGATTACTTTTAGCACCGCGTCTTACTACCCCTTCATGTTATTTGGGTTTCAGTTGGGGAGCATTGGTTTCGAAGGGGTTTAATAAGAGAGTAGATGTAAAATTTAAAAAAATTTTGCATCTAGGTTTCCCCTTTTTTCGTGCGTTGTGAGTACGAGGACCTTTGGGTTTTCTAGTGATGTATCGATGGGGGTAAGGTTCCCCGTTGCAGCTGCTGTAATCTTTTGGAAACTTCCACCCTCACGATGCGGGTATCCCCCGATCTTAATCCTGTTTTTAAGCTGCACTCTTAACAAGGGGTTAAGAACGTAGCTTTATGGGTTTTTTCGCATGAACAATTTTTGTGCAAGATTTAAAATGAAACTTTCCCAAAGTCATAGAGTCACACTTTTCTGTGGCGGGTGGGGTTAGAATACTCTCGCCCCCTTTTAAAATAGAGCAACCCCTTCTCGTTTGAAAACATTGGGTTATATTACATTCAAAGAGGAAAATATCTCTGCAAACAAAAAGGGGGTTTTCCGCTATGTTGATCGAGGGGATGAAAAGTATTCAATTCAAGGGAGGTGAGCGTTTTCCCTCTTGAACCCTTTGAGGAGGCCAACTCCCAAGTTTTTTCCCCTCCATTCAAGTTTTCAAATAACCCCCCCGCATGGGAGCAGGGGAAAAAGTAAAATTGGACGAGTGAGTTTTTCACGGGTATTTTGGGTGCGATGGAAAAAGGTACAGTACTCGAATCTTCTTTTCTATCAAAATTTTTATCATCTAGGCGGGAAATCGCGGTTTTTCAATCTATTTTAAAGGAACTGGGGAAAATGACGTGGTTAAGAGTATCATCGCCGCGATAGTGATAAGTATAACTTTTGGGGAGCTAGGCAAACTCGGCTCCCCCTTTTTGAGTAAGTTTAAAAAAAAATGTACGGGGTTTGAAAAAGTTTTTCTACCCCTTTCCCCGGGGGGAGTATCTATGGGTGCGCCAGGGGAAAAAAGTTTTGACTATCAACGAAAGGGGTTTTTGGTCTGATCAGACAAGACTTTTGGGGGATCTGACTGGGTTTTGAGGATGTTAAGGGGAGTACGCAGGGGGAAACAAATTTTCAAAAAAGGGGGTTGACCCCCAAAAATCTATTTTTTAAAAAAATTTTAAAGAAAAACTCAAAAACTTTTTTGTAAATTAAATAGTTATCAAATCCCATGAACAGGACAATTGTAAAAGTTAATATATCTAAAAGGGTAAATTTTTTTTTTGAAGTTATAACCCCTTGACAGTAAAAAAACTTTTGTTTTAAAAATAAACTTTTTTTTAAAATGTCCTTTCCGAAAGTTAATATAAAAAGATTTCTTGTAACATTTTTAGCCGTCTCTCTTAATTACAAAGGTAAATTTTAAAATCAAAATTTTTATTCTGATATTTTTTAAAAAACGATGGCAGTATTTAAAATTTTAGGTGAAAAATTGAGGGAAAAAAAAAGAAAAATTTTTTTTTATGTTTAGATCAAAATTTTTCCCTTTTAAAAACAATTAGCATTTTGCTTACTGTTGAATGTTTCTTTGTTAATTTTTTGCCCCTAGAAAATTTTGTTTTTTTTTAATTTTGGGTTTAAAGATCAACAAAAAACTTTTAAAATTTTTAATATTTGTCTCGAAAAGGGGTTTTTCTCATATTATTTTAAATTTTGGGTTTTAATTTTTATTTAAAATTTAAGGCTTAAAATAATTTCTTTAAAATTTTTAAAAAATTTTTATTAGATTTTGGGACGTATAAAAATTTTTAATTTTTTAGGTTAACGGATATAATCGATTTTGAAAAATTTTTAAAATTCAAGTCTTATCTGTTTTTGAAAACTCTTCTGTTTTTCTGAGTTTTATTTCATAGAAAATTGTAGAACGCAGATCAAAAGTTTAAAATTGGGTTTAAAATATTGTCAAATAATGTTTTTTTATTGGGGTTTTTGGGGGGCCCCCAAAAAAATTCCCGGGGCTTGGGCCTTTTTAAATTTTAAATTTTAAAAAAAAAAAAAACCCCCATAGGGGAGATTTTTAAAACATTCACCCCCTGAGAACTCCCTAGGGGGGTGCTCCCAAAGGGCCAAAAAAACAATTAGTTTAAAACCCCTGCTAAAAAAAAACCAAGGTTTTATACTCTAATAAAAAAAAAAAACAAAAAAAAATTTAAAAAAAAAATTTTTATTTAAAAAAAGAAAAAACAAAATGTTAAAAAGCTATTTTTTAAAAATTTTTTTAAAAGGGGTAAAAAAGACAAAAAAAAACCCCATTAAAGTATACAAAAAAAGTTAAAAAAAGGGGCTCAATTTTGGGGATAAAACCCAAAAGCCATTTTAAAAAAAATGCCAAAAGGGGCCTTTAAAAAAATTCCCCGGGGGGAAAAAAAGGGGGGTAAAAAAAAACTCCTTCGCGCGTCGCGTAAAAAAAAAAGAAGGTCCCCCTTTTAAAAAAAAAGGGGGGCCGGGGGAATGGGGGGATACCGGACATCCAACAAAATGTTGGGCCCCAAAAGGGGGGGATGAAAAAATTTTCCCCACGGGGGGGATCCCCTTAAATAAAAAAACCGTTTGGGGTTTAAAAAATTTTCCCCGGGCGGGAGTCTGTCCGATGGCCCCCCTTTTCCCTTTTAGAAATTTTGTTTTTAAAAAAAGGGGGCCCCCCCCGGGACACAACGCCCCCCAAAAAACCGCCTTGTTTTTGAGCAGGGGTCGAACCCACGCCGTGCCAGGTGGTAAGACTCCACGCCGAACATAACCCCTTTAGTCTAAAAACATGCCCCCGACCGCCCCGAGGCAGGCGTGTCCCTCCTTTGGCGCCTGGTCCCCAGTTTTTTTGGAAGACAATGACCGGGGATCCAGAAAAGGGGGGCCGGGTGATAATAAATCAATTTTAAAAATTTGCTCATGAATCATCTGCAGGGGTTTCCAGGAGTAGGAGTGGACAATCCCAAACGAGCACTCATGGAATCCGTGAAATGGGGACAGAACGGTGCCATTCGGAAAACAAAACCAAAGTTTTAAAAAGGGCATAAATTCAGCCAAAAAAAAACCGGTTTTTTTAGGTAAACCAATAAAAATTGGATCCTCCACAACAAAAGCCATCCCACGGGGCCCCAAATTTTAGGCCCGTCATGTAGATGCGCTCAAACCCTAAAAAGCGAGTGGAGAGGAGTCATTAAAGGTCCTCCAATAAAATTTGGGGTGGTCGCTTTTAGAGAATTTGGCAAGACAAAATGGCTTTGAGGAGGCGTATTTTCCCAGGGAGAAACTCGCCGGGGGATGTGGGGATAGCCTTTGGCAGCACTATCCCACACGTTGAAAACCAAAAGCATCCTGATCCCAACCGGCCTTGTCACCCAATTTGGTTTATAAAGACACGGTTGGGGGGATAAAAACAAGGACATAGGCAAATGCTGCGCCATGCAATAAAGTTTGACACGTAAAGCCAGAAGATAGGACGGGGGTAAGAAAGAGGGGGTCACCGGGCGGCACAGATGTGCCGACTGACTGGTACGAAAGGCCCAGAGCCAGTCAAAATCCCAGATGGGGGCACTATCGGCATTTTTTAACGCCGAGGGTCTAGCTGACCCCATAAAAAAACTCCAAAAACATTTAGATCTGACCAGGGCCCTATACAGGGCATCAAGGTTTCCTTTTCACCCCCCCGGGCCGGCCGCAAACCCACTTTTGAGCAAATTAAAACCCTTGATACCCCTCGTTTTCGGGTTTTTGATGTGGGGGACCCAAAGTTATTTTAAAATCGAATAAAAGCCCCGGGAACCTTAGGGTCCGGAGAACCGGTAAAACAATTTGTTCATTAAAATATGGGGGCTGGCTGTATTCCGCGAAATTTATGGAAGTGGACGACATCGTCTTGGCCGCAAGAAACGAAACCATACGAGATCCCCAAACCATAGTTGTTTACCGAGTTGTATCGTCGTTCAGCCCTGGGGAGACTTGATGAACTGCAAAAATTTTCGTATCATCCACAAAAAGGCTTGAACAAACAGGTGAGTGCAGGTTGTCCCCCAATACATTTTCGCGATAGCGATCAAGTACGCTCAAATACTCCCTTGAGGCACCCCCATTTTTGAAAAAAATCATCGGATAAGGTGTTATTAAACCCTTCCCCAAAGTGTTATCCGACAAAAAAATTAGATTAAAAGAAGGGAAGGTTTTCCTCAAAACCCCCCAAAAAAAAGTGTTTTCAAATGCCGTCCCGCCAGGGGGTATCGTCCTTTTCTACAATCGAGAAGACACCAAGGGGTGCTTTTTTAAGGAAAGCGTCACAAACAGCATTTCCCCAAGGCGAAAAGGGTATCCACCGTGGATGGGTTAGGGCGAAAGCCACATTGATTTTGGGATAAAATTTGCGGGATTCTAGATACCATATAAATCTTTTTTGATCTTTTTCTCTTATTTGCTAACAACTAGTTAAGGCACGGTCTATAGTAGTTTGGCTCAATTTATCCTTCCATTTTTTATATATTGGGATAACGGTTGCTTGCCCCCCATAGTTTTGGGGTTGACGAGTTTCCCCAAACACAATTGTAGAGGTCTAAGAGGAACGCCGCCCCAGCGGGGCATTGGGCGCAACATTTCGTAAATGGATATCACCCGGGGCCAGAAGTTGTATTGCCCGCCTGGGACAGGGTGGGAAAGTTCCTTTTTGTAAAGGGGGGTTATAATCCCCCCCCGATTTTGGCCCAAAAAATAAATAAAAGGCGCTCGTTTCGCGCTTAGCACCGCGAACTCGTTAGGTAGCTCGCAGTCTAGAAATAGGGCGAACATCGACCCCAATATATTAGCCCTACAGGGGAGGTGACAAGCGAACTTTTTAACATGAGGGCGGGTACATTTTAAAATTGAATTTTTGCTACTATTTAAATTTACAAATATTGCCCAAAATTTTTAATTGGGGGAGTGGTAATTGAAAGGGGTTGAAATAAAATGCCCCAAGCCCCTCCTTCTGCTTTCTCGAATACACGGCGAGCTCGAGCGCGTAGAATCGAAAGACCCCAGTTTCTTTTTAGGGGGGCGTCGTGGAAAAGACGGGGACTTTCGCTCAAAATTGCCGGGCGACCCCCTCTTCCCCCGGGAACTGAGGGTGGCGGGTTTTGGCGAGGATTTAGGGGGGAATCCTCGCCGCCGCGATGCCCCGTCAAAGTAAAATGCCCAGCCTTACCATCGCGTCAGGATGCGGGATTCACTAAATCGGCGAGCTCGCGGAATCTATCCAGTACCGTTTTTGGGACCCATTGGGGGATTTGCGCCGTACTGGGAGGATCTTTAAAAAGGGGTAACAGAATTGGAAAAAGACACGCCACATAGTCCCAGTGGACCTCCCAAAAGGAAGTGAGCAGCGATCCCGGGGGTCATAAGGTTAGGTCGTGGCAGAGGAAAAACATTAAAGGTAGAGAAGTGTGTTGGGGCCCGGTTTTTATTAACACCATTTCCCCAGACAAAAAAAAACCTCTAAACATCCACCCCGGGCGTTGTAAAATTGACCCCCCAAACCCGGTTATGCGCTTTAAAAACCCCCAAGATTATAAGGGGGGGGGAAGTTTATAAAAAAGGGGGTCTAGAGTCCCCTTAGGAACACGCTACCCGGGGGGAGTTAAATGCAGCATATTTTTACTTCCAAAGGGAGGGGATGACGCAAACATTGGGGGAAACAGAAACATATTAATATTCTTATAAATTTTTATGCTTGACGAATATAGCCACACCCCGCAAGCCCGATCAAAGGGAAAGGCTTGTCGGTACGATACAATCGTACCCACAAAAACTTCGGGGTTTCATTTGGGCGGAAGTTTTGGGGCTCCTGCAAACACAAGAGGAAGGATGCAGGGAAGAAATTTGTTGTTTTAATTTTTTTCTATACGGCATAGAAACCCCTAATATTCCCTTTTAGTGCGTCATACTTAATTTAAAATAATTTTAGTTAACCTCCAAACACTGCACTATCCTTTAATAATAAAAATTGTTGAGGGCCTTTTAGGTCCTCTTGCCCCTTTTCCCCGTTCTCCTGGATCCCCCTTCAGGAGAGGTTGTTTTATTTTGGAGGAGGGTAGTCGGATTCTTACGAAAGGCTTTTTTAAGGCCTTCGACCTTTTTAAAATATTTATTTCGGCGGTCACCGCTGGTCCCTTTTTCAAAGGGACCAGTGGGACTCCCTTACGGCCTCACCTGTTTTGCAACTCGTCCCCACCTCTGAACACAGAGTGGGGGTGAGAGGCTAACAACGGCCGCCCCTTTATTTAGTCCCCGAGGGGACCGAGGGGGTTTCCCCAGGTGTCGGGGGGGGTTTCCCCGAGGAGTCTCCTCGGGGGTAAGGTGGGGGAGCACCGTTGTGGCGGTTTGGCCTCCCTTTAAAAATTTAGGCGCCACAGAATTGGGCGGGATCAACATAAAAGTCCGGAAGGACCAATGGCACTGTCGCGTTGGCTCTTTGCAAGATTTTAAATGCGCCATGGGAGTTGGGACGTTTAAATTTTTTACTGACAATCCGGCTATATGAAGTTTGAAAAAACCCGGGGCTGACTTGATACGTATTCCTTGCGTGCCTGGGCATTAATCTTCTTTCAGATTTTTATCTCCCGGGCTTCTTTTACCTTCCATTTAGGACAGCCCGAGACCCGGCGGAAAGCGGCCCTTGCAGTTGACGCATATTTAGGAGACTCGCATGGTGTTTCATAAGCCCCTGTCCCAATCCGCACAGGGTTGGGTTACCCGGGATCGCAGCTTCGTATGCCCCAAATTCCTGGCCCGAAAAAAGCGCCCCAGGGTTAGGGACATACGGGCCCACCCTGAGCCGTGGAAGCCTGCTCGGACCCCCTTTGGAAGGGTAGGGTCGCAAATTGAGGATATCTTCCGCTTCTTTTCTCGTCCATTCTTTTTGTGACAATACGGTCACTTCGGTGACAGCTGGGGAAAGCTCCTCACAGATTCCTCAATGCTTACGCAGTCGAGGTCATAAAAAGTGACCACTCCCTTGCAAAATTGAGGAACCCGTGGGGGCCACCTTCACCTGTAAAATTTGCGTATTACCAACGGTATTTCGGAGCGCCTAATATTTGAGGGTTGTTGTCGGTCAAGCTGAATCATAAAGGTGCCCCCACCAGTTTCCTTATTAAAAACGTCAGATTTTCTGTCCATTTATCCTCTTTCGAGGAAAATGGGCTGGCACTTTCAGATCTAGACTTTTTTCTACTCGAGCTCCCAGGAAGCGGGGCTGGGCCCACCACTTCCCGGGTTTTTTCAAGAAGGGCTGGCGGCCTTTCCCTTTCCCCCCTCTTATCATTAATACGGCCCCTGGAGGGCCGGGCAGTGAGATCCCGCGAACGTAAGGTGTCCTGTGACAAAAAACTCATTCAGAGTGGGGGGGGCAACCCCAAAGACTCGGTCGTAGACCCCTGTTATCCCAGTTGGGTTTTACCACTAGGGGCCCGTTAACTCTTTCCACGAAGGCTCCCTCACGTAACATGACAACCTTTATATGGAGCATCGCCGGAAAAGAGGTCACCGCAGTAAGTGTATGCAGGAAAGTGCTAATTTTTCGTCCCCGGGCCCCATGAACGCAACGGTCTTTTCTAAGGTAGGGTCCCCCGGTTTTCATCCCTAAAGGCCCTTTTACCAAGAAATTACAACCGGCGCCTTTCATTCGGAGCCAAGGCATGGATCCAATAATAAACAGAGAAGACCGGGGTTAGGGTTTCCCGGTCTTTAAAAGGGAAAGCCAAAGGCCCCTTGCAGATGAAAGGTGGGAGAAAGGAAGAAAAAATAAGGTAATAAAGCGAAGGGGAAGAGTGAAAAAAAGGGGGAAATGAAGGGAAAAAGAAAATGATGTGAAAGGAAAATATAGGATAGGTTTTTTCCCCCACAGATACATCCGCACAGATGCCCCCCCTTTTAGTGCCTCTTCGACAAGCAGGGGTACTGCGGGAAAAATTCTAAAAACCCCCTCCCCCAGGGGGGGGAAATTAAATTTAAATCAAATTCACTCCTTCTTTTGATATATAGAATGTTTTTTAAAAAGGTATTGGTTTAAAATTTTTTTAGAAGTACTCCTCCAATCCCAAAATGGATGTATTACACGTTCTATGAGGGGGAGCGTGGGGGGTGTTCACCCCAAAAATTTATATTAAACATTTTATGCACCGAATGAAAAAATTTATTTTTTATTTATATTTTTTCCGAGAAAAGAAATTTTAATTTTAATAAACTTTTTACTGAAATATATAAAATTATATATATACTATATGTATTTTCATTGAATCTTTAAAAATATACACTTAAATAAAGGTTGTACTATTTATTTTAAAATAGTTCCGACCGTTAAGAAAGATGAAAAAAAAGGGGGAAAAGGAAAGATTTTACTCGCTGTACGAAGAATTTTAAACTTAAAATTTCCCATTAAAAAGTTTTGGGAATGTACATTTTTAAATATTTTTGAGCAAAGGAAAAAAGAGAGAATATTACATAAAAAAAAGAGTATCCATTTAAGTTAAATTCTGAGAGGTAACAATACCTAGAGTTTTGGGAAGAATCTTTTTAAAAGCTTTCATACCTGTCAGTTTTCTACAGGTTAGAATTTTCCGGATATTAAAAAAAAACTATAAAAAAGCACAAAAATTTTAGTGAAAAACTTATTAATTTTGGGTACATAAAAAATTTTTTTTTTCCCTACTGAGAAGATTGGGGCCCTACCTATAGTATAGTGCAAAGGGGGTTTAAAAACGAACATGGAGGGAACTAATTTGATGTAGGGCCTACCATACATAAATTTAAAGACTTTCCAAATTTTTGTTAAATTAATTTTTAAAATTACCAATTCTTTCAACGTCAAAAATTCTTACGATTTAATGACAAACTCAAAAAAATTTCCTTAAACAAAATTCCAAATTCATAAAATACATTTTTAAAAAATTTTTAGTAAGGGAAAAATATAACCTATTTGAAAAAAAAATATCAAATTTAAGGAATAATAAGTAGAAATTGGTTTTAAATTTAAAATTTATTGACAATATCAAATTTAAATTTAATTTTCATAAAAATCAATGACTGGTGGAAAGTTGTTAAAAAAAAAAAACAAAAATCAAATTTGAATCAAAAATTGTGAGTGAAAATAGATATTATTGAGAAAAATTTAATTTTGGTTTTAAAAATAATAATTGAACCTTTTCAAACACATTAAAAATGTAGTCAAAAAGCACATTAAAACAAAAAATAAAATATATTTAAAAAACATTATTAAGACATTTGTTAAAATAAAAAAAAGGGGTTAATATTTGGGT